>JAZKLR010000973.1:0-68625 GCA_037103525.1 Ganaspis brasiliensis
ATTGGATCCGTTTTTTTGAATTTTCTAAAACTAACACCGGATTCGTAATTAGCGAACCCCAAAAACCCCCGAGTAGCCAGTTTTAAGCGAATCCGATAATTTTTTTAATTTTGTCCGCTATATTGGATCCGTTATTTTGAATTTTCATAAACTAACACTGGATTCGTAATTAGCGAGCCCAAAAACCCCCAAGTAGCAAGTTTTAAGCGAATCTGATAAGTTTTTAATTTTGTTGTCCGCCATATTGGATCCGCCATTTTGAATTTTTAAAAACTAACACCGGATTCGTAATTAGCGACCCCAAAAACCCCCGAGTAGCCAGTTTTAAGCGAATCCGATAAATTTTTTCATTTTGTCCGCCATATTGGATCCGTTATTTTGAATTTTCTAAAACTAACACCGGATTCGTAATTAGAGAACCCCAAAAACCCCCGAGTAGCCAGTTTTAAGCGAATCCGATAATTTTTTTAATTTTGTCCGCTTTATTGGATCCGTTATTTTGAATTTTCAAAAACTAACACCGGATGCGTAATTAGCGACCCCCAAAACCCCGAGTAGCCAGTTTTAAGCGAATCCGATAATTTTTTTAATTTTGTCCGCCATATTGGATCCGCCATTTTGAATTTTCAAAAACAAACACCGGATTCGTAATTAGCGACCCCAAAAACCCCCGAGTAGCCAGTTTTAAGCGAATCCGATAATTTTTTTAATTTTGTACGCCATATTGGATCCGTTTTTTTGAATTTTCTAAAACTAACACCGGATTCGTAATTAGAGAACCCCAAAAACCCCCGAGTAGCCAGTTTTAAGCGAATCCGATAATTTTTTTAATTTTGTCCTCTATATTGGATCCGTTAGCTTGAATTTTCAAAAACTAACACCGGATTCGTAATTAGCGACCCCAAAAACCCCGAGTAGCCAGTTCTAAGCGAATCCGATAATTTTTTAATTTTGTACGCCATATTGGATCCGCCATTTTGAATATTCAAAAACTAACACCGTATTCGTAATTAGCGACCCCAAAAACCCCCGAGTAGCCAGTTTTAAGCGAATCCGATAATTTTTTTAATTTTGTCCTTCATATTGGATCCGTTATTTTGTATTTTCTAAAACTAACACCGGATTCGTAATTAGAGAACCCCAAAAACCCCCGAGTAGCCAGTTCTAAGCGAATCCGATAATTTTTTTAATTTTGTCCGCCATATTGGATCCGTTATTTTGAATATTCAAAAATTAACACCGGATTCGTAATTAGCGACCCCAAAAATCCTCAAGTAGCAAGTTTTAAGCGAATTTGATAAGTTTTTAATTTTGTTGTCCGCCATATTGGATCCGCCATTTTGAATTTTCAAAAACTAACAACGGATTCGTAATAAGAGACCCCAAAAACCCCCGAGTAGCCAGTTTTAAGCGAATCCGATTATTTTTTTTAATTTTGTCCGCTATATTGGATCCGTTATTTTGAATTTTCAAAAACTAACACCGGATTCGTAATTAGCGACCCCCAAAACCCCGAGTAGCCAGTTTTAAGCGAATCCGATAATTTTTTAATTTTGTACGCCATATTGGATCCGCCATTTTGAATATTCAAAAACTAACACCGTATTCGTAATTAGCGACCCCAAAAACCCCCGAGTAGCCAGTTTTAAGCGAATCCGATAATTTTTTTAATTTTGTCCGCCATATTGGATCCGTTATTTTGTATTTTCTAAAACTAACACCGGATTCGTAATTAGAGAACCCCAAAAACCCCCGAGTAGCCAGTTCTAAGCGAATCCGATAATTTTTTTAATTTTGTCCGCCATATTGGATCCGCTATTTTGAATATTCAAAAACTAACACCGGATTCGTAATTAGCGACCCCAAAAATCCCCAAGTAGCAAGTTTTAAGCGAATTTGATAAGTTTTTAATTTTTTTGTCCGCCATATTGGATCCGCCATTTTGAATTTTCAAAAACTAACAACGGATTCGTAATAAGCGACCCCAAAAACCCCCGAGTAGCCAGTTTTAAGCGAATCCAATAATTTTTTTAATTTTGTCCGCCATATTGGATCCGTTATTTTGTATTTTCTAAAACTAACACCGGATTCGTAATTAGAGAACCCCAAAAACCCCCGAGTAGCCAGTTTTAAGCTAATCCGATAATTTTTTAATTTTGTACGCCATATTGGATCCGCCATTTTGAATATTCAAAAACTAACACCGGATTCGTAATTAGCGACCCCAAAAATCCCCAAGTAGCAAGTTTTAAGCGAATTTGATAAGTTTTTAATTTTGTTGTCCGCCATATTAGATCCGCCATTTTGAATTTTCAAAAACTAACAACGGATTCGTAATAAGCGACCCCAAAAACCCCCGTGTAGCCAGTTTTAAGCGAATCCGATAATTTTTTTAATTTTGTCCGCCATATTGGATCCGTTATTTTGAATTTTCTAAAACTAACACCGAATTCGTAATAAAAGAACCCCAAAAACCCCCGAGTAGCCAGTTTTAAGCGAATCCGATAATTTTTTTTTAATTTTGTCCGCCATATTGGATCCGTTATTTTGAATTTTCTAAAACTAACACCGAATTCGTAATTAGAGAACCCCAAAAACCCCCGAGTAGCCAGTTCTTAGCGAATCCGATAATTTTTTTAATTTTGTCCGCCATATTGGATCCGTTTTTTTGAATTTTCTAAAACTAACACCGGATTCGTAATTAGCGAACCCCAAAAACCCCCGAGTAGCCAGTTTTAAGCGAATCCGATAATTTTTTTAATTTTGTCCGCTATATTGGATCCGTTATTTTGAATTTTCATAAACTAACACTGGATTCGTAATTAGCGAGCCCAAAAACCCCCAAGTAGCAAGTTTTAAGCGAATCTGATAAGTTTTTAATTTTGTTGTCCGCCATATTGGATCCGCCATTTTGAATTTTTAAAAACTAACACCGGATTCGTAATTAGCGACTCCAAAAACCCCCGAGTAGCCAGTTTTAAGCGAATCCGATAAATTTTTTCATTTTGTCCGCCATATTGGATCCGTTATTTTGAATTTTCTAAAACTAACACCGGATTCGTAATTAGAGAACCCCAAAAACCCCCGAGTAGCCAGTTTTAAGCGAATCCGATAATTTTTTTAATTTTGTCCGCTTTATTGGATCCGTTATTTTGAATTTTCAAAAACTAACACCGGATGCGTAATTAGCGACCCCCAAAACCCCGAGTAGCCAGTTTTAAGCGAATCCGATAATTTTTTTAATTTTGTCCGCCATATTGGATCCGCCATTTTGAATTTTCAAAAACAAACACCGGATTCGTAATTAGCGACCCCAAAAACCCCCGAGTAGCCAGTTTTAAGCGAATCCGATAATTTTTTTAATTTTGTACGCCATATTGGATCCGTTTTTTTGAATTTTCTAAAACTAACACCGGATTCGTAATTAGAGAACCCCAAAAACCCCCGAGTAGCCAGTTTTAAGCGAATCCGATAATTTTTTTAATTTTGTCCTCTATATTGGATCCGTTAGCTTGAATTTTCAAAAACTAACACCGGATTCGTAATTAGCGACCCCAAAAACCCCGAGTAGCCAGTTCTAAGCGAATCCGATAATTTTTTAATTTTGTACGCCATATTGGATCCGCCATTTTGAATATTCAAAAACTAACACCGTATTCGTAATTAGCGACCCCAAAAACCCCCGAGTAGCCAGTTTTAAGCGAATCCGATAATTTTTTTAATTTTGTCCTTCATATTGGATCCGTTATTTTGTATTTTCTAAAACTAACACCGGATTCGTAATTAGAGAACCCCAAAAACCCCCGAGTAGCCAGTTCTAAGCGAATCCGATAATTTTTTTAATTTTGTCCGCCATATTGGATCCGTTATTTTGAATATTCAAAAATTAACACCGGATTCGTAATTAGCGACCCCAAAAATCCTCAAGTAGCAAGTTTTAAGCGAATTTGATAAGTTTTTAATTTTGTTGTCCGCCATATTGGATCCGCCATTTTGAATTTTCAAAAACTAACAACGGATTCGTAATAAGAGACCCCAAAAACCCCCGAGTAGCCAGTTTTAAGCGAATCCGATTATTTTTTTTAATTTTGTCCGCTATATTGGATCCGTTATTTTGAATTTTCAAAAACTAACACCGGATTCGTAATTAGCGACCCCCAAAACCCCGAGTAGCCAGTTTTAAGCGAATCCGATAATTTTTTAATTTTGTACGCCATATTGGATCCGCCATTTTGAATATTCAAAAACTAACACCGTATTCGTAATTAGCGACCCCAAAAACCCCCGAGTAGCCAGTTTTAAGCGAATCCGATTATTTTTTTTAATTTTGTCCGCTATATTGGATCCGTTATTTTGAATTTTCAAAAACTAACACCGGATTCGTAATTAGCGACCCCAAAAATCCCCAAGTAGCAAGTTTTAAGCGAATTTGATAAGTTTTTAATTTTGATGTCCGCCATATTGGATCCGCCATTTTGAATTTTCAAAAACAAACACCGGATTCGTAATTAGCGACCCCAAAAACCCCCGAGTAGCCAGTTTTAAGCGAATCCGATAATTTTTTTAATTTTGTCCGCCATATTGGATCCGTTATTTTGAATTTTCAAAAACTAACACCGGATTCGTAATTAGCGACCCCCAAAACCCCGAGTAGCCAGTTTTAAGCGAATCCGATAATTTTTTTAATTTTGTCCGCCATATTGGATCCGCCATTTTGAATTTTCATAAACAAACACCGGATTCGTAATTAGCGACCCCAAAAACCCCCGAGTAGCCAGTTTTAAGCGAATCCGATAATTTTTTTAATTTTGTCCGCCATATTGGATCCGCCATTTTGAATTTTCAAAAACTAACACCGGATTCGTAATTAGCGACCCCCAAAACCCCGAGTAGCCAGTTTTAAGCGAATCCGATAATTTTTTTAATTTTGTCCGCCATATTGGATCCGCCATTTTGAATTTTCAAAAACAAACACCGGATTCGTAATTAGCGACCCCAAAAATCCCCAAGTAGCAAGTTTTAAGCGAATTTGATAAGTTTTTAATTTTGTTGTCCGCCATATTGGATCCGCCATTTTGAATTTTCAAAAACTAACAACGGATTCGAAATAAGCGACCCCAAAAATCCCCAAGTAGCAAGTTTTAAGCGAATTTGATAAGTTTTTAATTTTGTTGTCCGCCATATTGGATCCGCCATTTTGAATTTTCAAAAACTAACAACGGATTCGTAATAAGCGACCCCAAAAACCCCCGAGTAGCCAGTTTTAAGCGAATCCGATAATTTTTTTAATTTTGTCCGCTATATTGGATCCGTTATTTTGAATTTTCAAAAACTAACACCGGATTCGTAATTAGCGACCCCAAAAACCCCGAGTAGCCAGTTTTAAGCGAATCCGATAATTTTTTAATTTTGTACGCCATATTGGATCCGCCATTTTGAATATTCAAAAACTAACACCGGATTCGTAATTAGCGACCCCAAAAATCCCCAAGTAGCAAGTTTTAAGCGAATTTGATAAGTTTTTAATTTTGTTGTCCGCCATATTGGATCCGTCATTTTGAATTTTCAAAAACTAACAACGGATTCGTAATAAGCGACCCCAAAAACCCCCGAGTAGCCAGTTTTAAGCGAATCCGATAATTTTTTTAATTTTGTCCGCCATATTGGATCCGTTATTTTGAATTTTCTTAAACTAACACCGAATTCGTAATTAGAGAACCCCAAAAACCCCCGAGTAGCCAGTTTTAAGCGAATCCGATAATTTTTTTTTAATTTTGTCCGCCATATTGGATCCGTTTTTTTGAATTTTCTAAAACTAACACTGGATTCGTAATTAGCGAGCCCAAAAACCCCCAAGTAGCAAGTTTTAAGCGAATCCGATAATTTTTTAATTTTGTACGCCATATTGGATCCGCCATTTTGAATATTCAAAAACTAACACCGGATTCGTAATTAGCGACCCCAAAAATCCCCAAGTAGCAAGTTTTAAGCGAATTTGATAAGTTTTTAATTTTGTTGTCCGCCATATTGGATCCGTCATTTTGAATTTTCAAAAACTAACAACGGATTCGTAATAAGCGACCCCAAAAACCCCCGAGTAGCCAGTTTTAAGCGAATCCGATAATTTTTTTAATTTTGTCCGCCATATTGGATCCGTTATTTTGAATTTTCTTAAACTAACACCGAATTCGTAATTAGAGAACCCCAAAAACCCCTGAGTAGCCAGTTCTAAGCGAATCCGATAATTTTTTTAATTTTGTCCGCCATATTGGATCCGTTTTTTTGAATTTTCTAAAACTAACACCGGATTCGTAATTAGCGAACCCCAAAAACCCCCGAGTAGCCAGTTTTAAGCGAATCCGATAATTTTTTTAATTTTGTCCGCTATATTGGATCCGTTATTTTGAATTTTCAAAAACTAACACTGGATTCGTAATTAGCGAGCCCAAAAACCCCCAAGTAGCAAGTTTTAAGCGAATCTGATAAGTTTTTAATTTTGTTGTCCGCCATATTGGATCCGCCATTTTGAATTTTTAAAAACTAACACCGGATTCGTAATTAGCGACCCCAAAAACCCCCGAGTAGCCAGTTTTAAGCGAATCCGATAAATTTTTTCATTTTGTCCGCCATATTGGATCCGTTATTTTGAATTTTCTAAAACTAACACCGGATTCGTAATTAGAGAACCCCAAAAACCCCCGAGTAGCCAGTTTTAAGCGAATCCGATAATTTTTTTAATTTTGTCCGCTATATTGGATCCGTTATTTTGAATTTTTAAAAACTAACACCGGATTCGTAATTAGCGACCCCAAAAACCCCGAGTAGCCAGTTTTAAGCGAATCCGATAATTTTTTAATTTTGTACGCCATATTGGATCTGCCATTTTGAATATTCAAAAACTAACACCGTATTCGTAATTAGCGACCCCAAAAACCCCCGAGTAGCCAGTTTTAAGCGAATCCGATAATTTTTTTAATTTTGTCCGCCATATTGGATCCGTTATTTTGTATTTTCTAAAACTAACACCGGATTCGTAATTAGAGAACCCCAAAAACCCCCGAGTAGCCAGTTCTAAGCGAATCCGATAATTTTTTAATTTTGTCCGCCATATTGGATCCGTTATTTTGAATATTCAAAAACTAACACCGGATTCGTAATTAGCGACCCCAAAAATCCCCAAGTAGCAAGTTTTAAGCGAATTTGATAAGTTTTTAATTTTGTTGTCCGCCATATTGGATCCGCCATTTTGAATTTTCAAAAACTAACAACGGATTCGTAATAAGCGACCCCAAAAATCCGCAAGTAGCAAGTTTTAAGCGAATTTGATAAGTTTTTAATTTTGTTGTCCGCCATATTGGATCCGCTATTTTGAATTTTCAAAAACAAACACCGGATTCGTAATTAGCGACCCCAAAAACCCCCGAGTAGCCAGTTTTAAGCGAATCCGATAATTTTTTTAATTTTGTCCGCCATATTGGATCCGTTATTTTGAATTTTCAAAAACAAACACCGGATTCGTAATTAGCGACCCCAAAAACCCCCGAGTAGCCAGTTTTAAGCGAATCCGATAATTTTTTTAATTTTGTCCGCCATATTGGATCCGTTTTTTTGAATTTTCTAAAACTAACACCGGATTCGTAATTAGAGAACCCCAAAAACCCCCGAGTAGCAAGTTTTAAGCGAATTTGATAAGTTTTTAATTTTGTTGTCCGCCATATTGGATCCGCCATTTTGAATTTTCAAAAACTAACAACGGATTCGTAATAAGCGACCCCAAAAACCCCCGAGTAGCCAGTTTTAAGCGAATCCGATAATTTTTTTAATTTTGTCTGCTATATTGGATCCGTTATTTTGAATTTTCAAAAACTAACACCGGATTCGTAATTAGCGACCCCAAAAACCCCGAGTAGCCAGTTTTAAGCGAATCCGATAATTTTTTAATTTTGTACGCCATATTGGATCCGCCATTTTGAATTTTCAAAAACAAACACCGGATTCGTAATTAGCGACCCCAAAAACCCCCGAGTAGCCAGTTTTAAGCGAATCCGATAATTTTTTTTAATTTTGTCCGCCATATTGGATCCGTTATTTTGAATTTTCTGAAACTAACAACGGATTCGTGATTAGCGACCCCAAAAACCCCGAGTAGCCAGTTTTAAGCGAATCCGATAATTTTTTAATTTTGTACGCCATATTGGATCCGCCATTTTGAACATTCAAAAACTAACACCGGATTCGTAATTAGCGACCCCAAAAACCCCCAAGTAGCAAGTTTTAAGCGAATCCGATAATTTTTTTAATTTTGCCCGCTATATTGGATCCGTTATTTTGAATTTTCAAAAACTAACACCGGATTCGTAATTAGCGAGCCCAAAAACCCCCAAGTAGCCAGTTTTAAGCGAATCCGATAATTTTTTAATTTTGTACGCCATATTGGATCCGCCATTTTGAATATTCAAAAACTAACACCGGATTCGTAATTAGCGACTTCAAAAACCCCCGAGTAGCCAGTTTTAAGCGAATCCGATAAATTTTTTCATTTTGTCCGCCATATTGGATCCGTTATTTTGAATTTTCTAAAACTAACACCGGATTCGTAATTAGAGAACCCCAAAAACCCCCGAGTAGCCAGTTTTAAGCGAATCCGATAATTTTTTTAATTTTGTCCGCTTTATTGGATCCGTTATTTTGAATTTTCAAAAACTAACACCGGATGCGTAATTAGCGACCCCCAAAACCCCGAGTAGCCAGTTTTAAGCGAATCCGATAATTTTTTTAATTTTGTCCGCCATATTGGATCCGCCATTTTGAATTTTCAAAAACAAACACCGGATTCGTAATTAGCGACCCCAAAAACCCCCGAGTAGCCAGTTTTAAGCGAATCCGATAATTTTTTTAATTTTGTACGCCATATTGGATCCGTTTTTTTGAATTTTCTAAAACTAACACCGGATTCGTAATTAGAGAACCCCAAAAACCCCCGAGTAGCCAGTTTTAAGCGAATCCGATAATTTTTTTAATTTTGTCCTCTATATTGGATCCGTTAGCTTGAATTTTCAAAAACTAACACCGGATTCGTAATTAGCGACCCCAAAAACCCCGAGTAGCCAGTTCTAAGCGAATCCGATAATTTTTTAATTTTGTACGCCATATTGGATCCGCCATTTTGAATATTCAAAAACTAACACCGTATTCGTAATTAGCGACCCCAAAAACCCCCGAGTAGCCAGTTTTAAGCGAATCCGATAATTTTTTTAATTTTGTCCTTCATATTGGATCCGTTATTTTGTATTTTCTAAAACTAACACCGGATTCGTAATTAGAGAACCCCAAAAACCCCCGAGTAGCCAGTTCTAAGCGAATCCGATAATTTTTTTAATTTTGTCCGCCATATTGGATCCGTTATTTTGAATATTCAAAAATTAACACCGGATTCGTAATTAGCGACCCCAAAAATCCTCAAGTAGCAAGTTTTAAGCGAATTTGATAAGTTTTTAATTTTGTTGTCCGCCATATTGGATCCGCCATTTTGAATTTTCAAAAACTAACAACGGATTCGTAATAAGAGACCCCAAAAACCCCCGAGTAGCCAGTTTTAAGCGAATCCGATTATTTTTTTTAATTTTGTCCGCTTTATTGGATCCGTTATTTTGAATTTTCAAAAACTAACACCGGATGCGTAATTAGCGACCCCCAAAACCCCGAGTAGCCAGTTTTAAGCGAATCCGATAATTTTTTTAATTTTGTCCGCCATATTGGATCCGCCATTTTGAATTTTCAAAAACAAACACCGGATTCGTAATTAGCGACCCCAAAAACCCCCGAGTAGCCAGTTTTAAGCGAATCCGATAATTTTTTTAATTTTGTACGCCATATTGGATCCGTTTTTTTGAATTTTCTAAAACTAACACCGGATTCGTAATTAGAGAACCCCAAAAACCCCCGAGTAGCCAGTTTTAAGCGAATCCGATAATTTTTTTAATTTTGTCCTCTATATTGGATCCGTTAGCTTGAATTTTCAAAAACTAACACCGGATTCGTAATTAGCGACCCCAAAAACCCCGAGTAGCCAGTTCTAAGCGAATCCGATAATTTTTTAATTTTGTACGCCATATTGGATCCGCCATTTTGAATATTCAAAAACTAACACCGTATTCGTAATTAGCGACCCCAAAAACCCCCGAGTAGCCAGTTTTAAGCGAATCCGATAATTTTTTTAATTTTGTCCTTCATATTGGATCCGTTATTTTGTATTTTCTAAAACTAACACCGGATTCGTAATTAGAGAACCCCAAAAACCCCCGAGTAGCCAGTTCTAAGCGAATCCGATAATTTTTTTAATTTTGTCCGCCATATTGGATCCGTTATTTTGAATATTCAAAAATTAACACCGGATTCGTAATTAGCGACCCCAAAAATCCTCAAGTAGCAAGTTTTAAGCGAATTTGATAAGTTTTTAATTTTGTTGTCCGCCATATTGGATCCGCCATTTTGAATTTCTAAAACTAACAACGGATTCGTAATAAGAGACCCCAAAAACCCCCGAGTAGCCAGTTTTAAGCGAATCCGATTATTTTTTTTAATTTTGTCCGCTATATTGGATCCGTTATTTTGAATTTTCAAAAACTAACACCGGATTCGTAATTAGCGACCCCCAAAACCCCGAGTAGCCAGTTTTAAGCGAATCCGATAATTTTTTTAATTTTGTCCGCCATATTGGATCCGCCATTTTGAATTTTCAAAAACTAACACCGGGTTCGTAATTAGCGACCCCAAAAATCCCCAAGTAGCAAGTTTTAAGCGAATTTGATAAGTTTTTAATTTTGTTGTCCGCCATATTGGATCCGCCATTTTGAATTTTCAAAAACTAACAACGGATTCGAAATAAGCGACCCCAAAAATACCCAAGTAGCAAGTTTTAAGCGAATTTGATAAGTTTTTAATTTTGATGTCCGCCATATTGGATCCGCCATTTTGAATTTTCAAAAACAAACACCGGATTCGTAATTAGCGACCCCAAAAACCCCCGAGTAGCCAGTTTTAAGCGAATCCGATAATTTTTTTAATTTTGTCCGCCATATTGGATCCGTTATTTTGAATTTTCAAAAACTAACACCGGATTCGTAATTAGCGACCCCCAAAACCCCGAGTAGCCAGTTTTAAGCGAATCCGATAATTTTTTTAATTTTGTCCGCCATATTGGATCCGCCATTTTGAATTTTCATAAACAAACACCGGATTCGTAATTAGCGACCCCAAAAACCCCCGAGTAGCCAGTTTTAAGCGAATCCGATAATTTTTTTAATTTTGTCCGCCATATTGGATCCGCCATTTTGAATTTTCAAAAACTAACACCGGATTCGTAATTAGCGACCCCCAAAACCCCGAGTAGCCAGTTTTAAGCGAATCCGATAATTTTTTTAATTTTGTCCGCCATATTGGATCCGCCATTTTGAATTTTCAAAAACAAACACCGGATTCGTAATTAGCGACCCCAAAAATCCCCAAGTAGCAAGTTTTAAGCGAATTTGATAAGTTTTTAATTTTGTTGTCCGCCATATTGGATCCGCCATTTTGAATTTTCAAAAACTAACAACGGATTCGAAATAAGCGACCCCAAAAATCCCCAAGTAGCAAGTTTTAAGCGAATTTGATAAGTTTTTAATTTTGTTGTCCGCCATATTGGATCCGCCATTTTGAATTTTCAAAAACTAACAACGGATTCGTAATAAGCGACCCCAAAAACCCCCGAGTAGCCAGTTTTAAGCGAATCCGATAATTTTTTTAATTTTGTCCGCTATATTGGATCCGTTATTTTGAATTTTCAAAAACTAACACCGGATTCGTAATTAGCGACCCCAAAAACCCCGAGTAGCCAGTTTTAAGCGAATCCGATAATTTTTTAATTTTGTACGCCATATTGGATCCGCCATTTTGAATATTCAAAAACTAACACCGGATTCGTAATTAGCGACCCCAAAAATCCCCAAGTAGCAAGTTTTAAGCGAATTTGATAAGTTTTTAATTTTGTTGTCCGCCATATTGGATCCGTCATTTTGAATTTTCAAAAACTAACAACGGATTCGTAATAAGCGACCCCAAAAACCCCCGAGTAGCCAGTTTTAAGCGAATCCGATAATTTTTTTAATTTTGTCCGCCATATTGGATCCGTTATTTTGAATTTTCTTAAACTAACACCGAATTCGTAATTAGAGAACCCCAAAAACCCCCGAGTAGCCAGTTTTAAGCGAATCCGATAATTTTTTTTTAATTTTGTCCGCCATATTGGATCCGTTATTTTGAATTTTCTAAAACTAACACCGAATTCGTAATTAGAGAACCCCAAAAACCCCTGAGTAGCCAGTTCTAAGCGAATCCGATAATTTTTTTAATTTTGTCCGCCATATTGGATCCGTTTTTTTGAATTTTCTAAAACTAACACCGGATTCGTAATTAGCGAACCCCAAAAACCCCCGAGTAGCCAGTTTTAAGCGAATCCGATAATTTTTTTAATTTTGTCCGCTATATTGGATCCGTTATTTTGAATTTTCAAAAACTAACACTGGATTCGTAATTAGCGAGCCCAAAAACCCCCAAGTAGCAAGTTTTAAGCGAATCTGATAAGTTTTTAATTTTGTTGTCCGCCATATTGGATCCGCCATTTTGAATTTTTAAAAACTAACACCGGATTCGTAATTAGCGACCCCAAAAACCCCCGAGTAGCCAGTTTTAAGCGAATCCGATAAATTTTTTCATTTTGTCCGCCATATTGGATCCGTTATTTTGAATTTTCTAAAACTAACACCGGATTCGTAATTAGAGAACCCCAAAAACCCCCGAGTAGCCAGTTTTAAGCGAATCCGATAATTTTTTTAATTTTGTCCGCTATATTGGATCCGTTATTTTGAATTTTTAAAAACTAACACCGGATTCGTAATTAGCGACCCCAAAAACCCCGAGTAGCCAGTTTTAAGCGAATCCGATAATTTTTTAATTTTGTACGCCATATTGGATCTGCCATTTTGAATATTCAAAAACTAACACCGTATTCGTAATTAGCGACCCCAAAAACCCCCGAGTAGCCAGTTTTAAGCGAATCCGATAATTTTTTTAATTTTGTCCGCCATATTGGATCCGTTATTTTGTATTTTCTAAAACTAACACCGGATTCGTAATTAGAGAACCCCAAAAACCCCCGAGTAGCCAGTTCTAAGCGAATCCGATAATTTTTTTAATTTTGTCCGCCATATTGGATCCGTTATTTTGAATATTCAAAAACTAACACCGGATTCGTAATTAGCGACCCCAAAAATCCCCAAGTAGCAAGTTTTAAGCGAATTTGATAAGTTTTTAATTTTGTTGTCCGCCATATTGGATCCGCCATTTTGAATTTTCAAAAACTAACAACGGATTCGTAATAAGCGACCCCAAAAATCCGCAAGTAGCAAGTTTTAAGCGAATTTGATAAGTTTTTAATTTTGTTGTCCGCCATATTGGATCCGCTATTTTGAATTTTCAAAAACAAACACCGGATTCGTAATTAGCGACCCCAAAAACCCCCGAGTAGCCAGTTTTAAGCGAATCCGATAATTTTTTTAATTTTGTCCGCCATATTGGATCCGTTATTTTGAATTTTCAAAAACAAACACCGGATTCGTAATTAGCGACCCCAAAAACCCCCGAGTAGCCAGTTTTAAGCGAATCCGATAATTTTTTTAATTTTGTCCGCCATATTGGATCCGTTTTTTTGAATTTTCTAAAACTAACACCGGATTCGTAATTAGAGAACCCCAAAAACCCCCGAGTAGCAAGTTTTAAGCGAATTTGATAAGTTTTTAATTTTGTTGTCCGCCATATTGGATCCGCCATTTTGAATTTTCAAAAACTAACAACGGATTCGTAATAAGCGACCCCAAAAACCCCCGAGTAGCCAGTTTTAAGCGAATCCGATAATTTTTTTAATTTTGTCTGCTATATTGGATCCGTTATTTTGAATTTTCAAAAACTAACACCGGATTCGTAATTAGCGACCCCAAAAACCCCGAGTAGCCAGTTTTAAGCGAATCCGATAATTTTTTAATTTTGTACGCCATATTGGATCCGCCATTTTGAATATTCAAAAACTAACACCGGATTCGTAATTAGCGACCCCAAAAATCCCCAAGTAGCAAGTTTTAAGCGAATTTGATAAGTTTTTAATTTTGTTGTCCGCCGTATTGGATCCGTCATTTTGAATTTTCAAAAACTAACAACGGATTCGTAATAAGCGACCCCAAAAACCCCCGAGTAGCCAGTTTTAAGCGAATCCGATAATTTTTTTAATTTTGTCCGCCATATTGGATCCGTTATTTTGAATTTTCTAAAACTAACACCGAATTCGTAATTAGAGAACCCCAAAAACCCCCGAGTAGCCAGTTTTAAGCGAATCCGATAATTTTTTTTTAATTTTGTCCGCCATATTGGATCCGTTATTTTGAATTTTCTAAAACTAACACCGAATTCGTAATTAGAGAACCCCAAAAACCCCTGAGTAGCCAGTTCTAAGCGTATCCGATTTTTTTTTAATTTTGTCCGCCATATTGGATCCGTTTTTTTGAATTTTCTAAAACTAACACCGGATTCGTAATTAGCGAACCCCAAAAACCCCCGAGTAGCCAGTTTTAAGCGAATCCGATAATTTTTTTAATTTTGTCCGCTATATTGGATCCGTTATTTTGAATTTTCAAAAACTAACACTGGATTCGTAATTAGCGAGCCCAAAAACCCCCAAGTAGCAAGTTTTAAGCAAATCTGATAAGTTTTTAATTTTGTTGTCCGCCATATTGGATCCGCCATTTTGAATTTTTAAAAACTAACACCGGATTCGTAATTAGCGACCCCAAAAACCCCCGAGTAGCCAGTTTTAAGCGAATCCGATAAATTTTTTCATTTTGTCCGCCATATTGGATCCGTTATTTTGAATTTTCTAAAACTAACACCGGATTCGTAATTAGAGAACCCCAAAAACCCCCGAGTAGCCAGTTTTAAGCGAATCCGATAATTTTTTTAATTTTGTCCGCTATATTGGATCCGTTATTTTGAATTTTCAAAAACTACCACCGGATTCGTAATTAGCGACCCCCAAAACCCCGAGTAACCAGTTTTAGGCGAATCCGATAATTTTTTTAATTTTGTCCGCCATATTGGATCCGCCATTTTGAATTTTCAAAAACAAACACCGGATTCGTAATTAGCGACCCCAAAAACCCCCGAGTAGCCAGTTTTAAGCGAATCCGATAATTTTTTTAATTTTGTCCGCCATATTGGATCCGTTTTTTTGAATTTTCTAAAACTAACACCGGATTCGTAATTAGAGAACCCCAAAAACCCCCGAGTAGCCAGTTTTAAGCGAATCCGATAATTTTTTTAATTTTGTCCTCTATATTGGATCCGTTAGCTTGAATTTTCAAAAACTAACACCGGATTCGTAATTAGCGACCCCAAAAACCCCGAGTAGCCAGTTTTAAGCGAATCCGATAATTTTTTAATTTTGTACGCCATATTGGATCCGCCATTTTGAATATTCAAAAACTAACACCGTATTCGTAATTAGCGACCCCAAAAATTCCCAAGTAGCAAGTTTTTAGCGAATCTGATAAGTTTTTAATTTTGTTGTCCGCCATATTGGATCCGCCATTTTGAATTTTCAAAAACTAACAACGGATTCGTAATAAGCGACCCCAAAAACCCCCGAGTAGCCAGTTTTAAGCGAATCCGATAATTTTTTTAATTTTGTCCGCCATATTGGATCCGTTATTTTGAATTTTCTAAAACTAACACCGAATTCGTAATTAGAGAACCCCAAAAACCCCCGAGTAGCCAGTTTTAAGCGAATCCGATAATTTTTTAATTTTGCACGCCATATTGAATCCGCCATTTTGAATATTCAAAAACTAACACCGGATTCGTAATTTGCGACCCCAAAAACCCCCGAGTAGCCAGTTTTAAGCGAATCCGATAATTTTTTTAATTTTGTCCGCTATATTGGATCCGTTATTTTGAATTTTTAAAAACCAACACCGGATTCGTAATTAGCGACCCCAAAAACCCCCGAGTAGCCAGTTTTAAGCGAATCCGATAATTTTTTTATTTTGTCCGCCATATTGGATCCGCCATTTTGAATTCTTAAAAACTAACACCGGATTCGTAATCAGCGACCTCAAAAACCCCTAGGTAAGGAGTTTGAAGCCATTAATGCGTGAAGAAGTATCAATATTAACTTTTTAACTTTAACATCGTTTTTCTCGAAATCTTATTGTTACACGTAAGCCCCCTTTTCACTGTCCAGGTCACATATATCGGGTAAAGAATACAGACTACAAACTGACGCTTCAGATTTAGGCTTGAGTGGGGTACTCTATCAGCATGATGATTTGGATGAGCTTAGAATCGTGGTTTTAGTTAGTAGGTGTGTGGATTCAGCAGAAGCTAAAGTTACGGTCACACCTCGACAACTGCCTGCCTGCGCAGGCAGCCGATATGAGATAAAGGGAGAGAAAAAATTCAAATTTCTATTTCTGTCCTCTGTTATCTCATATCGGCTGCCTGCGCAGGCAGGCAGTTGTCGAGGTGTGACCGTACCTTAACTATACTACCACCAAAAAAGAGCTTCTATCCATCGTGTATGCGATCACTAAACTCCGAACGTATCTTATTGGACAGCAATTTATGATTATTACTAATCACAAAGGTTTGACCTTTTTGAATAGTACGCCTTTTCTAAATTCTCGTTTAATTAGATGGAGTCTGATCCTTCAACAATACGATTTTGGGGTTGAATATTGTCGAGGTGCCGATAATATTGTTGCTGACTTTTTTAGTAGGAATCCTGAGGGAAAATTTGAGACTGCTTGTCATATCCCTTTATCAATTGATGTATTATTTGTTGATATTGTTAATGTTAAGGTAATTGTCAATGTGATCATATTATATTTACCGAGGAGCTTGATGATTCTTTAAAAAATCTTGAGGTATTGCAAAAAGAGGATTCGGTTATTAATTCAATCAGAGAAAAGTTAGAAAATGGAAATTTGACTGATATGTTTATTATTAAAGAGGGAATTTTATTTCGTTATTCAGGGCAAAATGATGATTGGCAAATCATGATCCCTGAATTATTGACGAGTGAATTGATCGACTGTGTGCACTCTAAATTGGGTCACCCTGGATCATATAAAACCATAGCGTATATTTGGCAATATTACTATTGGAAATTTATGGCTCGCGATATCAAAAAGTTTGTTCGTTCATGTGATCTATGTCAGCGAGTTAAAATCCAAAATCAAAATATGGAAGGGGCATATAAAATGGTCCAAGCGTCGGAACCCGGTGACTTAATCAGCGTTGACTTTTTTGGTCCTTTACCAATATCGATAGAAGGAATGATGTATTTTTTTGTTGTGTTGGATGTATTTTCCAAATATGTCCGGCTGTTCCCTATAAAAAAAGAAACAATGGATATTGTTTTAAAAAAATTAATTGACTCGTATTTTCCGGATATGGGAAGACCTAGGAGAATTTTGTCTGATAATGGAACTCAGTTTTCATCACCAAAATGGGGTAAGCGTTTGCGCGATTTGGGAATAAGCGTGATGTTTTCATCGGTTAGACATCCGCACGGAAATCTTGTAGAGCGTGTGATGCGAGAATTAGGTAGACTCTTCAGAACACTTTGTTCTGATAAGCATACTCGGTGGGCAAAGTGTATCAATGACGTGGAGTTTTTTCTTAACGTAACTACGCATGTTGGTACAGGGTTCTCGCCTATAGAGCTCCATTTCGGAAAAAAGTATCGTGATCAAATTATGGAAATCATAAGTTTTCCTGATTCTGCCGAATTGTCTGGAGATGATAAGATCATTCTCGCAAAGGAAAGATTGCGTAAAAATTTTGAACAAAGAGCAAAAAAACAAAAGATTCCATCGCGAATAGATCTTAAAGTCGGTGATTTGGTACTTTTGCCTGTTCCGAAGCAGTCAGACGCGCTGAAAAAATTAACACGTAAATTCTTCCATTTATATTATGGTTCATATTTGATATCCCGAGATTATAATAATGGTTCTTATGAATTGGTAGATTCTGTGAATAAAGAACGCTGTGTGGGTGTTCATAATCGAATTAATCTAAAAAAAATATGTCTTTAAAGATTCGTCCTAGAATGTTGAGATGTCGCTGGCAGGGGTCCTTTTGAGAAATAATTCGAGTTGAATGTTGCAAATTATTTCTATTTCCAAAAGTTTTAATTGTATATCTTTATTGTTGTGAATATAGACTGATCATTTAATTTGCGTAAATTATTGTCACTGTTCATTACGATGTTTTGTAATAATGAGTATATTTGGCAAAAAACTGAAGTGTATCATGTTTATATTCTAGGCGTCGCAATATATAGGATGATGTTAATGGGTATGGAAGGGTAATGAGATTTTATAAAAAAAAACATTTTATTATTGAATCTGTAAATGTAAAAGAGGTTTAATTAACTCGTTTGTTTTTCTGAAGATCAATGCTGTAAAGCGATATAATGTACAACTTTGGATTATTGTTTTGTTTTTCATAATTATCCAAAGTTAGGGGGAAGATCAAAGAATCCGAGCTCTGTAAGATAAATAATTTAAATTGTATAATCAAAATTGATGGTTTCATGATAATGTAAGGGCCAGCGCGTGAATCATATACTCAACGAGAAAATATCGAAATGATTCGGCAGAAGTCGACTTATTTTGAAGAATAGAATAGTTGTTGCTCGTGATGTGTGAGATCAATCCCCATCTAGGCATTCAAAGGGAGCGCGAGGGGAACTTTAGATACTGATTATATTAGAAGTAAAATCGCTTGATTTCTCGGTCTTATCGCTCGTAAATTCGAAGGAATACCTCACGTCACCCTCGTGTACATCGCCGATGACTCGCAGGTATTTTATTCTGAATATTCTTTTCTTTTATATTTTTTAAATATTAAAATAAAACGATTCGTAGTTCTATTATTTGTTGAAATGTCTTGAAATTTATTGGGAAATAATTTTATTAAAGAGTGGCGTTTAATGATTTTTGCATTGAATTTTTGGTCTCCATCTTGCCACGTGGCCCGGTCTCACATCATCATCAGGAACTACTCCAGTGGTTGCGAGCGATAAGTTTTTTCTTTTATATTTATATATTCTTTCTAATCATAAATCTGTTAAATTGTATCGTATTTTCTGATTCTGATCGTTATTATTGCTGAGATCAATTACCACAAAATTGAAAATTCTATTATAATTTATTTATTTATATGCCGAAGATTGTCTCGAATAATTGTCTTATGAGTGCGAATGCGAGAGAGACGCGACTCGAAGAATAACGTTTGATTTTATTATCTTATTATTTTTTCTAAATTGAATGAATCAAAATATATTTTAATTATGACGACAAGACTGTGATTCCGTTTATTTAATCATTCATATCATTTCTATTTATTTAATTTATTCGCATCTAGAAAATAGGTATTAAAGGGTTTATCGATAAATATTGGATAATTGTTTGTTTCTCTTAAGCACCAGAATGCGATAATGATCGGCTTCAATTAAATGGTATAGTTGATATTCGTGTATATATGTTGGAAAATTTTACTTTATTCATTTTTAAAATTATTCTGTCTCAATATTAATGATTCTTCATTTTTGATTTGTGTAAAATTTATTTATTCTTGTTAACATTTTAAGGTAAGAAAAATTCATTACAAACATTATGTCGATCAAGTATAAGATTCCAGTCAATAGTGTCTAGGAAATTAGCCATGCCTGTCAGATCTGTATTTTTAAAGTCATATTTGTAAATATTAACCTGTAGATTCAGAAGCGATAGATTTTGTGATAAAATTAATGCAAAAAATTAACGGAATATGATAATTATCAATTGGCAATAAAAACTCATTAAAAGTAGGATGCAAAACAAAATTTGTAAAGTTACAAAAAACGAGATTAAGCAAAAATTCATGATAATTGAAAAATGTATTGACTTTTAGTAAATTTAAAAATCAATTGTGTCTGAAACCATATTAATAATCGATCTATGCAATCTCAATATACCTGGTTTAGCTATTACAGTTGGACAGTAAGCTTACAAAGTAAGGTCGTAGTAAGCTTACATCGTAAGATTGTGGTAAGCTCACACCGTAAGCTTGTGGTAAGCTTACAAAATGCTTAAAATGTAAGCTTACCACAAGCTTGCGGTGTAAGGTTACTGTAAGCTTACGTCGTAAGGTTGCAGTAAGCTTACAGTAAGCTTACACTGTAAGGTTGTGAAATGTAACCTTACAGTGTAAGCTTGTTGTAAGCCTACAACCAGCTTACGATGTAAAGTTGTAATTTTTTAATAAAAAAAAATTATTTAACACCTTTTTGCGGGACGCCGTTTAAGATATGTTCACTAAACATATTTACGAAGATAATTAATATAATATTAAAAATCTTGACGCCAACGAGTTTCGAATCTAGCTAACCTAACTACCGAACCTAAATGCAAGCGCATTAAACCCCACGGCTATCGAGGACTTGGATTTCATTTCAGAAAATGTAAATGATATTTTACCTTGGAAGTTTCTCTGGTAACATATGATTTACATTTTCTGAAATGAAATACAAGTCCTCAATAGCCGTGGGGTCTAATGCGCTCGCATTTAGGTTCGGTAGTTAGGTTAGCTAGGTTCGAAACTCGTTGGCGTCAAGATTTTTAATATTATATTAATTTTCTTCGTAAATATGTTTAGTGAATATATCCTCAACGGCGTCCCGCAACAAAACAAGCTTACACTGTAAGGTTACATTTCACAACCTTACAGTGTAAGCTTTACGACGTACGCTTACTGTATAACCTTACACCGTAAGCTTGTGGTAAGCTTACTGTAAGCTAACCACAACCTTACATTTTAAGCATTTTGTAAGCTTACCACAAGCTCAAGTTGTAAGCTTACCACGACCTTACTTTGTAAGTTTACTGTGAGGCGGAAATTTTAAGTCCACTGTATGCTTACTACTGGCTTACTTTGTAACCTTACAATCTTTACGGATAACACTTACAGTAGCCTTACAGTAAACTATCGTGCTATTTGGGTGAGTTTACGGTAATAACCAATCACTCGAGTCTAAATTGGTTGCAGGGTATTAAAAATCCTAGAGGTATAGGCTCGCAAATGGGCTTTAGAGTCTTCAGAAAACAAAGCGCACAATGATGCATACAAATACATTGAAACCCCTCTGTTTACGCATCAGGGTATTAATAAGACGTTCCACGCAATCCTCGGCCATTATTATTGGCCTGGTATGCGTGAAGATGTGAAGCGCTACGTTAATTGCTGTGACGTGTGTCTCGTGCAACCCCGATAACTCTCTGCCCCAAGGCCTGATGTTTCCGCGCAAGTTCACTGAGCTATGGGACACCGTCTCCTTGGATATAGTAGGTCCTCTTCAGAGATCTAAATCCTTGTATGTGAAGACATGTACACGCGCTACATCAAGTGCTACACCCTTTCGAATAGGCCTGTATGGTTAAGCAGTTAATCGCTTATGGAATTTTTGAACAAACGGTTAAGCGCATAGATGCGCTCTGTGAAAAAGTGAAACTCGAGATGATAAAAGATAGCAAGAAACAGAGTAAAGCATACATTAAAAACCGTAAAAATAACGTCACATTTGAAATCGTCGATCTGGTGTTTTACTCTAATAATACTTTATCTAGCGCAGTGCGTGGTTTTAGTTTAAAGCTGGTACCACGCTACAAAGGTCCAGCAGTAAATTCGCAACAACTGTGGCCCATGGTAGTCGCCATTAGCGAGATGCATGGGAAAATGGTTTGCAAATACCACGTAAGAGATTTAATAATAGCGAAAAGAAGTCGCAGACTCCATACTACGTTGTAAATATTTATGCAGGTCAGTCGACGCCATGGACACCTTTGCCAACTTAACCGCCACGCCGCTGAACTTCTCCGAGTTCCAGGTCCTACAGCTGCAAACGAGTCTAGCAGACCAACTTGACGCTTTTCACAACTTAAAGTTCGTAGAAGAGCCCAGAAATACAATTACCCTCAGAAAGGCGGATCTAGAAAGTTTCTCGCCAAGCAGTTTTTCGAGGAGACAAGGACTAACAACGAGCTTCGCAACGAACTCGAAACCCTGAAGAAGAAGTCGGTGGCTTCCGTCTCATCGGATACGAGCTTCTCCTACCAGATGCTTAATCAAGAGAGACGTGATCTCTCGGTCTAAGAGGCTAAATATAAGGAAGAGGTCGCCTAAAATACGCATACGCGACCTATTCGTCAAAAAAGATTGCCGAAGTATATCGTGCTTAAGTAGAGATAAGAGAGCCACACTTACGGCAAAAGGTTCCTGATGGCTGTATTAACTGTTCAGGTTCTACTAAAGGCCACAATCATAAGAATTGCTTGAATCCCTTCAATGGCAGCTTCTGTCAAAAGTGTGATTCTCCAAACTTCAGTACCGAGGATTGTCCGTGGCCACAGAGCGCCATGATCCACTACAATTTGCCGGAACCCAAGCAACACGTAATAATACATGAATATCACAGTGACATCATATTGTAATATTCGTAATATTACGTGGTGATATTACAATGATATTGACGTGATATTGAAATGTACGCCTCAAGGTAATATTACAAGTAATATTACGGTAATACTACAGTAATATTGAGGTAATATTACGATGATATTGAGGTTATATTACAAATATTTATTTATTTCAATATTTATTTTACATTAAATAAAATATAAATAATAAATAAAATATCTAAAAAAAATTTGGCTCACACGGGGTTCGAATACGTAACGTTCGACACGACGTGAATACGCCTTGTACCTCTCGGCCATCTAGCTCTTGAAATGTACTTCAGAAAGTGTTCTTCATGTATTACCTTAAATTATTTTTGGTACAATATGAAAAACACTTTCTGAAATACATTCCAAGAGCGAAATGGCCGAGAGGTACAAGGCGTATTCACGTCGTGTTGTACCTTGCGTGTTCGAACTCCGTTTTTTTTAAATATTATATTTAATGTAAAATAAATATTGAAATAAATAAACAAATATTTGTATTATTACCTCAATATCATCGTAATACTACCTCAAAAATCACTATAATATTACATCAATATCACTGTAATATAACCTTGAGGCGGACATTTCAATATCACGTCAATATCACGTCAATATCACTGTGATATTCATGTAATATTACTCTCTAAATTTCTTAGAGTGAATATTTCACTCTAATTTAGGAGTGAGATGTACATTCACTCCAGATAGAGTGAAAGTTCACTCTAAAAGAGTGAAATCGCTCACTCTAATGGAAAAAGTGCAGAAATTCACTCCAGTGGTTGGAGTGAATATTCACTCCAAGACTTAG
Source organism: Ganaspis brasiliensis (assembly GCA_037103525.1). Lineage (NCBI taxonomy): Eukaryota > Metazoa > Arthropoda > Insecta > Hymenoptera > Figitidae > Ganaspis > Ganaspis brasiliensis. The sequence goes on from JAZKLR010000973.1 coordinate 23,440, forward strand.
AGTGAAACTTTCACTCTGTTTTGAGTGAACGTAAGCACGTATAACTTATAACGGCAGTTCGTAAGTTTTGTACCAACGAGCGTATAGCATAGTGGTTAGAGCGTTGGGCTTTAGGCCTGGGGGTCGCACGTTCGAGACCCCTCAGCGTCAAATATTTTAATTATATATTTGTAAATATAATATAATAAAATGTTATAAAATAATATAAATAACAAATATCCTTGAGACTAAATAAATATGAAAATACCACAGTACTGACAGAAAGTTATTCAAGAGATTCAATATTTATTTTTATTTATTATTTTAATTTTTCAAAAATAAGATATTATTCCTTTAAAGTTATATTATGCAAATTTCCAAAAACTTTAATTTACCCAATCTAAAATTGGAGTGGGAAATTTGATCTAAGAGGAATGAGCCGCCATTTTAAATCAGCTGAAAAATTCACTCTAATTATAGTGAACTCGTCACTCTATCTATAAAGTGAATAAATTCGCTCTTTCAATGAGTGAACATTCACTCCATATGGAGTGGCTCAATTTTCACTCTTGTCTGGAGTGAAATCTCACTCTTTAAGAGTGAGGTTTCACTCTAAGAAATTTAGAGAGTACGTGCTGCTTGGGAAAGTTTAAAATGTAATGGGTATAAACGTTCACGTAACTTGACAGACCCGAACTGCGTACTTTTCGGAAGCGAATGATTTGTGATGGCGTCATTAACGCAACGCCCTAGACCAGCGACTCGAAGATCAACTCGCACTTTAAACGTTAGCTGCCACTATTAAGCTAAAAAACCGGCAAAGCACAACGAGTGTTAGCAAGCCTCCTGGATTATTAGGATTCCAGCTTGGTGGCTTGCTACTCGCATCTAGTTCTCTTTTACAATCACCGTTTACTCAGGGCAATTTGGGATCAAAAGAGCCACTTGTTTGGCGACTAGCCACCGGGAATACGCCGGAGTCTGACCAATTACCTGGACTTGAAGCGTCAGTTTCAGACTCATAGACAACAGATAAATCGCAGCCTACCGACTCGGAACAGCTGGTAGTGGCAGTAGAAGAATATACCGATACCACTTCATATGCTGTGCAGACCGAGCAACCTGGGGAATATTTTCATTATTAATTTAAATTAAGGTTTCTTCTGTTCATCTCTATTTTAATTTTATTCTTTCCACTTTTACAGTACCCACACAGCACCGGAAATTTCCTGAATTTTCCATGAACATTGGTCCACATTTCCCGAATATTCGAACCTAATATTCAGGTAAGTTTCGTGGAATCATTAAAATGTCCGCCATGGGGAAAATTGGACGCGAAATTTCCATGAAAATGTAATTCTAATTTTTAGGGAATTTCTGCATCTAATATTCTTAGAATATTCAGGGAAAGTTAAAAAAAATTTCCAAAATTGTTTTGATCTGGTAATTGATCAAATTTATTTGTTATATTTGACACACGTAGGATTCTAGAAAATGAAAAACTACTGAGCGGCCGTGAGAGTTACAGAAATTAAGTTTAACTAGTGCGCATCATGTACAGTACATTCCCCTGGCGGAAATTTGAATGCTTCCACGAAACTTCCCTGAATATTAGGTTTAAATATTCAGGAAATGTGGACCAATATTCAGGCGAAACTCAGGGGATTTCCGGTGCTGTGTAAGTACAATAACCTGGTGAAATCTATAAATACCGAAACGGAGAACTGGATCGAACCTGGAGGGTATCGGTGATGTAGAAGGGAGGAGTGTAACGGTCCAAGTCGTTATTTAGTTTATTAAATCGTTGTCTCCCTCCGAGATCTGCGCGGTTTCTACTTGCAGGTGGCGCATCAACCGTCAGCGCAGCAGTCGACACCGTCACCTGTTGCCGGTAACCGCCAGATTGATGCGAGCGACGCATGTCAGTGGACATGGTTGATTACTGCTAAAATATTATAACTTGTTTTTAATATCTATGAATTTTCCTTGAATATTGATTCATAATTCCCGAATATTTGAACATAATATCAAGGGAAGTTTCGTGGAAGCATTAAAATGTCCGCTATGGAAAATATTAGACGCGAGATTTCCTTGAAAATGTATTTCTAATTCTCAGGGAATATCCGCATCCAATATTCCTTAAATATTCATAGTGTTCGTGAATTCACTGTACATGATGCGCAGTAGTTTTTAATTTTCTAGAATCTTACGGGTGTCAATTATAACGAATAATTTTGATCAATTACTAGATCAAAAAAATTAAAAATTTTTTTTAACTTTCCCTGAATATTCTAGGAATATCAGATACGTAAATTCCCTACAAATTAGAAATACGTTTTCAGAAAATTTCGCGTCAAATATCTTTCATGGCGGACATTTTAAGGCTTCCACGAAACTTTCCTCAATATTAGGTTAGAATATTCGGGAAATGTGGACCAATATTCAGGGAGAATTCGGGAAATTTCTGGTGCTGTGTGGGCCACCACCAGCTGTTACGCGGCACTTGTACTTGAACCTAATTTTCGACACTTTTTCAGAGAAAATCACTTCAAAATAGTATATACACTACCGTCGGCGATTGTCGGTACGATCGGTGCACGGACAGAGAAAAAAGTCTGCTGACTTTAGAAGATGATAATTTAAATTAAGAAAAAGATAGAGACTTGAAGCTTAGATTGTTTGAAAGCTTGAAGAATTCTGCGTTTAACAATATATAATTCAAAATTTTTGAATCTACTGGTGAGATTAAATCACTTGATACGTTTTTGAAAATATTTAAAAAATTTTTCCATTTTTGATTCATTTGTTTGAGGCCCTGCATTTTTTTGAAAAATTGAAAGAAAAAATTGAAACTTACGTAGAATTAAAGACTGTAGTCTCAGCTTTAAAAAAATGCTTTGACATTAGAAAAATATTAAGTAGTTCTCGAGAAATTCAAAAAAATGTCCGAGCATATTTTTCTGAGTGTCAGTCGTCGATGCGGCACCTCTCGCTCTTCTTGTTCGTTGTGCCAGGGCCGAATAAGTGTCAATTCGAGGGGGTGTCTGTTTGGCGCCCATGTAGTATTAAATTATTATAATTTTATTATTACTATATTTTATCATTATTCAATTATTTTTATTATAGTTTTATTGTTATTTATATTAATTTATGATTTGGTATGAAAGAATTAATAATTTTTATATTTTATTGAAAAATAAATATAATAAAATTGTAAATTTTTTACAAATTCTTTATTATGTAGCAAACTTTAGACACTTTCAAAAGAAAAAAACAGTTATCTATTTAACAATAAATATATTACAGTTCTCCAACAATTTCACTGTTCTCAGATTTTTATCAATAAAAATACTTGTATTCTTTAAAAATATAAATTATAAGCAATTTGTTTTGGCTTCTATTTTAAGGTAAATTTGACTAGATTTATATTCTCATTGTATAGAATATAATATTTTAAAAATATTTTATAATAGGAGTTTGTTTTCAAGAATTAATGATAAGGTTTCGGTTGTTTAAGAAGAACAAAAATATTAATTTTTTATCAATGAAAAATTTTTTTTACCATAATTGTTAAAAAGGGTCTTTTGTTAAAATATTGAGAAATGTTAATAATAATTAAATAATATTAACTAATAATTATTTATTTATAACTTATAATAATAATAATGATAATAATAATAATGCAATAATAATAATAATTAATGCATTTAGTTATTAACATTGCATTTATGAATGGAATTGTATCACATGGGCGCCAAACAGACACCTCGTCGAATTGACACTTAATCGGCCGTGGCACAACGAACAAGAAGAGCGAGAGGTGCCGCATCGACGACTGACACTCAGAAAAATATGCTCGGACATTTTTTTGAATTTCTCGAGAACTACTGCACTTCTAGAAAATGCAGGACCTCAAACAAATGAATCAAAAATGGAAAAATTTTTAAAATATTTTTAAATACGTATCAAGTGATTTAATCTCTCCAGTAGATTCAAAATTTTTGAATTATATATTGTTAAACGCAGAATTCTTCAAGCTTTCAAACAATCTAAGCTTCAAGTCTCTATCTTTTTCCTAATTCAAATTATCATCTTCTAAAGTCAGCAGACTTTTTTCTCTGTCCGCGCACCGATCGTACCGACAATCGCCGACGGTAGTGTAATTAATAATAAACTTAATAATTTAACAAAAATTTATATAGTAGGAAAGACCGGGGTAAATCCGGTCACCAGCGATTTGATGCTATAAAATAAACTTAAGAAGGAGACATCGGTACTGTGAATAGTACTTGACATTCAACTTATTTTAACTTATTTAAACCTAGGTTTTAACCACGGTTAAAACATAGGATTATGTCCGCCCCCTTTAATTTTGAACAGATAATGATATTAATTTTAGAAAGAAATATTGATTTCATTGACCATCAGGAACGTAGCATTGAACATTTTTTGCTACAATATCACATTGCGAGATTATATGCAGTTAAAATGTAAAATTGCAGAAATTGAAAAAAAACGAAATTTTAATTGTTTTTTTAATTTATTAATTCTTAGAAGCATTAAATATTACCCGCATTAACGTTTAAACGGCTTAAAACAAATTCAAAATTCTAAACGCCACGAGAGGATCCGATCCCCGAACCTAACACCTAACAATAACGCATTAACGCACTCGGCTATCTACTCATATGAATATTCTCTACAAATGTTCGATATCTCTTTCCCCTGCGATGTCACTTTACCAAAACTTTATTTGACAGCGGTACTGACAACTTTACATTGCTCCGCTGTAAATTGTGTAACTAAATAAATAAAAAAGATAAATATATACAATTTGATTATATAATTAAAGTGTTTATAATAAAAATTAATACAAAAATTATTAACCAACCTTTATAAAAAAAACGTCACGTTTCCAAAGAAATTCAAATCGAGAATGATAAAAAGAACTCGGTTTCACTTGTTAATTTAATATTAAATAAGAAATTCTTTTAGTTCTAAACAAAAGAAATATTAAATTTTAATGCTTGAAAATAATAAAAATTTACGTAATAACATTTTTTGGTCCTAAAAAGAGCCGATTGTTCTAGTTAATTGACTTATAATTAATTAATGGATGGATTAATGGATGGATGGATTACCATCCATCCTTTGTTCCAGCTTTCTTGATAACAGCTAGGGTGTTAGGCAAAACTCTATCCTGAGCACCAAAACACTCAACGTAGTTTCCCTTATTCAATTTGAAAAAAATATGACAGCGACGAACTGACACTCACGACGGATGACACAAGACTGAACAGTTGCCGGGAATTGAAGAATTGTTCGTTGAAGGAGGGGTTAGTTATTGACGATTGGCCAGTGCGCGCTCCATGCGCCGAACTCGAGCCAATCAGATGTCTTTTTTTCTCTTTACAAATCGCGTTCAACACGTCGAGAATGAAACCGTTTAAGCTCTGATTGTTTTCTACATAAATTTTATACTAAAGTGAACTTTTCTAGGCACGACATACTTGTTCAAAAGATAGGAAAAATTTTATGTTAGAATCTATATTAAAGGTTCCCTTATGAGAAAGTATAACAGGAAAAGAATGACAGTCCTGTCATTAAATTCCTATCATGTTTTACCTGTAATTTTTTGGAGACCACGGGAAATGACAGAAAATGTATAACAGAAAATGCATAACAACACAGGTAATTGAATGAATAGCATTAAATTTAGTACAAAATTTGTTGAAGAAAGAAAAATTAAATTCCAGATTCCATTTGCCTTCATTAACACGTCCCGACATTTTACAGAAATTTTTGGCAGCAACGAACTGACACTCACGACATTAGACACAAGACTAAACGGTTCCAGAGAAGAGTAGCTGTTGTCCGTTCAAGAAGGGCTTAGTAATTGCTGATTGGTAAGTGCGCGCTCGATGCACCGAAGTCGATCCAATCAGAATGTGTCACAGTAAGCAAGAAAACTAATTGGTTCGACTTCGGTGCATCAAGCACGCACTCACCAATCAGCAATTACTAAGCCCTTCACTTCTCTGACACCGTTTAGTCTTGTGTCAAATGTCGTTGGTGTAACTTCGTCTTTCAAAAAAAATTGTCTTTAACGTCGGGCCCTGTAAATAAAGGAATATGAGAATTCGCAGTATTAAATGTGAACTTCAATTTTCTTCCAAACAATTGGTCCTTCTCAGGGCCAATCAATCATTTTACGTAAGATTTAAGCATAAGTTTCAAATACAAAAATTTTTATTTGTTTTATCCAGTGTATGTTTACTAAAAGACGTTCGTAGGAGTTAACATGTGATTGAAATCGTCTAAAATTCTACTCTTAACAAGAAGTCACTTGTGACATTAAAGTCTTTTTTCACCCAACTTATTAAAAAATTTCTTTAGAATATGTCGTGTCTAAAAAGGTCCAATTTGATTTCAATTGTGATTTGTTTGCAAATTAACCGAATTTGACAAAATAAGCATCATACAATGTGTTTCTTCAGTCGCCACATAAGAACGTTACATAAGAGAAATATTCACTGTTTAGAAAAACTGTTAATGTAGTTAATATTATAAGTTTTCGAATTATATTAAAAAAAAACCCAAAAAAGATGCATTTTTCGAGATCCTTAACATGAAAATAAAAATTTCTTTTATGTAAATAAGCAAATTTTATGTAAACAATATTATAACAATTTACAAAGCTCGGCTTCGTCAGGCTCGAGCCGGGTCGGGTTCGAGCCGGGCTTTCGTCATCTCCGGTTTCTAAATATGAATATTTATTTAATTAATATTTCATACAGTTCTTGGTATTTGTCTAATATTAAACGATTAAATATGCCACTTCTTTAAAATCGTTGGGGGGGGGGGGGGTTTCTACAACTTCACACCATCTCCGGTTTATAAATATGAATATTGATTTGATTAATATTTGATGCAGTTCTTGGTATTTGTCCAATATTGAACGATTAAATCTACCACTTTCTGTAAAATTGTTGGGAGGGGGGGGGGGGGTTTCTACAACTTCACACCATCTACGGTTTCTAAATATGAATATTGTTTTGATTAATATTTGATGCAGTTCTTGGTATTTGTCTAATATTGAACGATTAAATCTACCACTTTCTTTAAAATCGTTGGGGGGGGGGAGGGTTCCTATAACTTCACACCATTTTCGGTTTCTAAATAAGAATATTGTTTTGATTAATATTTGATACAGTTTTAGGTATTTGTCTAATATTTAACGATTAAATCTTCCACTTTCTTGAAAATCTGAGGGGGGGGGGGTCCTATAACTTCCCACCTTTTTCGGTTCCGAAATATTACTATTCAATTTCTTAATATTACATTTATTTTTTAGTATTTGTCTAATATTTAACGATTAAATCTGCTACTTTCTCTATATTAGTTGGGGGGGGGGGGTCCTATAACTTCACACATTTTCCGGTTTCTAAATATTAATATTTATTTGAATAACATTTGATACAGTTTCTAGTATTTGTCTAATATTGAACGATTAAATCTACCACTTTCTGTAAAATCGTTGGGGGGGGGGGTTTCTACAACTTCAAACCATCTCCGGTTTCTAAATATTAATATTTATTTAATTAATATTTGATACAGTTATTGGTATTTGTCTAATATTAAACGATTGAATATGCCACTTCTTAAAAATCGTTGGGGGGGGGGGGTTCCTATAACTTCACACCATTTTCGGTTTCTAAATATGAATATTGTTTTGATTAATATTTGATGCAGTTCTTGGTATTTGTCTAATATTTAAAGATTAAATCTTCCACTTTCTTAAAAATCTGAGGGGGGGGTCCTATAACTTCCCACCTTTTCCGGTTCCGAAATATTACTATTCAATTTCTTAATATTTCATTTAGTTTTTTGTATTTGTCTAATATTTAACGATTAAATCTGCTACTTTCTCTATATTAGTTGGGGGGGGGGGGGTCCTATAACTTCACACATTTTCCAGTTTCTAAATATGAATATTGTTTTGATTAATATTTCATACAGTTCTTGGTATTTGTCTACTGTTAAACGATTAAATATGTCACTTTCGTTAAAATCGTTGGGGGGGGGGGGGTTCTATAACTTCACACATTTTCCGGTTTCTAAATATTAATATTTATTTGAATAGTATTTGATACAGTTTTTAGTGTTTGTCTAATATTGAACGATTAAATCTGCCACTTTCTGTACAATCCTTGGGGGGGGGGGGGGGTTCCTATAGCTTTACACATTTTCCGGGTTCTAAATATGAATATTGTTTTAATTAATAATTGATAAAATTTTAAGCATTTGTCAGGGTTGGTCGGTTAAAGTCGAGTGGATTGTGTTATATTTCTTAACAGATTTATTCTATTATTAATATAAAAAAGCTGATAAACACTTGTTTTTTAAAGAATGTTGCAACAGAATTATACACATAAACTGGCTGTGTTCTTTTCCCATTTTCCTAACTTTTCAACGGAATCAGAAAACCGACCGTTTCTTTAACTCGATCTGATCGTAAAATGTGACATCTGATGCAAAACATGTGTTGTTTAAATGCCTTACTCGCCAAGAGTCCAAAGAAATGTCAAAACTCGTTTTATGAGTTTTGGTCCATTGGCTTGGATTTACACATTGCACACTTTTTCCCAAACCAAATAACAACAAATTTCTTCTTTTTCGTTGATTTCAAGCAGTTTCCTTCCCGACAGGGTACAAGTCAGTCGATAGTCTTGTAATTTTCTGCCGAGTTGAGAGACAAAAATCGGTTCGTGTTTCGTTTATCGGTGGTTTTTATCCCTTTACGTTGTGCTTTCTCTCGTGTCGTGTCCTTGCGGAATCGCATTCAGGTGTTTTAATGATAAGAGTTTTCCGAGCTTTGCGAATTGTGTCTGTGGTTCTATATACCAATAATCATAATATAAATAATAGTAATATTTTTCCTTGTGTCATTTAAATTACAGTGCAGTTTTGTGTTACGAATTGTGTTTCTGTTTGTGTGCAATAATAATAATAATAAGAATTAAAATATTAATATTAACAGTTTCGCTTCCTTCAGTCATTTCAATTAAAGTGCAGTTTTGTGTGGCGAATTGTGCTTCGGTTCGTGTATATTAATAATAATAATAATAATAATAATAATAATATTAATAATAAAAATATTATAACCGTTTTGCTCCTTGTTTCATTTCCATTCAAGTGCAGTTCTGTGTTACGAGTTGTGTTTCTGTTCGTGTGTCATAATAATAATAATAATAATAATAATAATAATAATAATAATAAGAATAATAATAATAAGAACATCGGCGAGTACTCCAGAGCTATTGGTATGGATTTTGGATTAGATAAATGTGCTATTATCCATTTAATTAAAGGGAGACGAGAAACAGCTGAAATGTCGAGCGACTCTGAGAATATTCAGCTCATTGGTGGCAATACCATTCATCACCTTGGTGTTGGGGAAACTTACACATATCTTGGAATTCCTCAATCGGAAAGTCAAGATTTGTGTGGGCTTAAAGATCATCTCCATATGAAATACCATGGTCTTCTCAGAAAAATTTGGGCTTCTGAACTATCTGGGAAGAATAAGATACAAGCCACAAACACATTAGCCATTCCTTTACTACTCTATACATTTGGAGCAGTTAAGTGGAATGTGAATGAGTTGAAGGAACTAGATAGAGAAACTCGCAAGATGATGACTATACATCGAAGTCATCATCCTAGGTCTTCCGTACCTCGCATTTACCTTCCACGCGATCGGGGAGGAAGAGGTCTTTTAAATTTAGAGTGTCTTCATCGTAGAATTGTTTTATCTGCAGCATGCTCAGTCATAAACAGTAGAGATCCTCTTATGCAATTTGTTCACCATCATGAAATTGCAAATGTCGGGGCGTTTTTATATCGAGCGGCAGAAAGAGCTGCAAGTGAACTTAGTCTCCCATTTGAAACCAGGGATATGGAACACGGTTTAGCATCTTTAACACCATTAATGCTTAAAAAACGTGTTAAGGAAGCAGAACATGCGCTTCTGTTACAGGAGCATATTGACAAGCCTGTGCATGGACGGTTTTTCAGTCTCATAAAAGAGTTGGGACTGTCTGGGGTTTTGTCATTTGCTTTCCTCAAGTCTGCTGGTTTGAAATCGGAGACTGAAGGATTTTTATTTGCTTGCCAAGATGGAGTGATAAATACTTTGGTGTATCGCAGTCGAGTGATGCATATATCTGTCGACAATACCAACTGTCGAGCGTGCAGGCAATACCCGGAGACACTTAGTCACATTCTAAGTGCGTGCCCGAAGTATGCATGTTACAGATATGTAGAAAGACACAATGCTGCGCTTAAGGTGTTGTATTATCACCTTCGACACCAATATGGTATTGATAAAGAACCCATCTTGCCGTATGCCCAGGGGGATCAGGAGTCCGTTGTGGAAAATGATCAGTGTAAGATCTACTGGAATTTTTCTTTTTCCACCACTCATCGTATCAGCGCCAATAAACCTGATATAGTGCTCCAGGATCATAAAAGTAAGGTCATTTGTGTGATAGAGTTTTCGGCACCTGCTGAGAGCAATATCACTCAAAAGGAGGATGAGAAGCGGACAAAGTATCAAAACCTTCTGTTTGAATTGAGTAAAATATATCCAGGCTACAGGGTCAGATTAATTGTTCTTGTACTCGGTTGTTTAGGAGGGATGCGAGCTTCATTTGTAAGCCAATTACAAAAAATTCCTAGCTGCGAGCACAAGGCTAATGCGTTGGCGGTTCGCATGCAGAAGGCTGTTCTTCTGAACTCTCTAAATCTGGTTCGGCAGCACTGTTCATTATAAGATCCTATTCGGTAGCTCTAAAAAAGCATCCAACAACGTTCTTGACCACCGCTTAAGAATATCGGCGGCAATGGGTGAGAACAACAGTGTAAGAAACGAAAATAACAACTCTAGTGAATGAATCACGCTTTTGCTTACCCTCCAGGACGGATGGAGCAATAGTGGATTAGAATATGTAAAGCAAGAATGGGAGAGGTTGTTTTAGTGAGGTATTACCACAGCACGTGGTCGAGTCTCACACGAACAAGTGCGTAAATGCATTTTTTCCTCTCCTAAACTTGTTTTGTAAAAAAAAAAAAAAAAAAAAAAAACAGTTTCCCTTCCTTGTGTCTTTTTAATTAAAGTGCAGTTTTGTGTTGCGACTTGTGTTTCTGTTCGTGTACAATAATAACAATAATAATAATCACAACAAATAAACAATATTAATAATATTAAAAATATTGATAATAACAGTTCATTCTTTCTTTTTTGGTCTTTTTAATTAATGTGCAGTTTTGTGTTGCAAATTGTGTTTCTGTTCACGTAGAATAATAATAATAATAATAATAATAATAATAATAATAATAATAACAACAAACAAACAATATTAATAGTATTAAAAATATTGATAATAACAGTTAATTTTCTTTTTTGGTCATTTCAATTAAAGTGCAGTTGTGTGTTGCAAATTGTGTTTCTGTTCACGTATAATAATAATAATAATAATAATAATAATAACAACAACGCTTTCTTGTGTCATTTCAATTAAAGTGCAGTTTCGTGTTGGGAATAGTGTTCCTGTCCGTGTATTTTCAATTAAAGTGCAGTTTGTTTTGTGAATTGTGTTTCTATACGTGTGTTTAATACTGATAAAAATAACAATAATAATAATAATAATTTCAAAAAATTATAGTAATATTAATATTATCAATTCACTCTTTAACTTCATTCCGTCATTGAAATTTAAACACAGCTTTGTTGCGTTCTGAAAATTCTTTCAACCTGGGTGCGAGGATTCAAGTGCTCGGTTTGAGTGCAAGTTTCTGCGTCATCGAGGTGGACCACCTGCTGGTGCACACGGACTACAACCAGACGCTACATATTTCTGAGTTTTATTTGATTTAATTATTTATTCATATCATCATTAAAAAAAAATTTCATTTCATCTCATTTTCCACAAAACAAAAAACATATATATATATTTTTTATACAATTTATAGTTTATATGCATGATAATTTACTTTAAGTTGTAAATACGCTTCTATACATATTATTTCCAACATTCTTATTTTTTAACTTTTTACTTATTTGCACTGAAGAGGGCCCGCATTTGTGGCCAAAACGTTTGCCATCTTTCTGCGAAAAATTGTTTAATTTCTTACTTTTCAGGTACTGACCTCTAAGCCAATAAAATATTTAAGTTGCTCCTGCAACATTATATACGCACTAATGTTCCAAGCACCAAACACGTGCGCAGTAGTGTTTCCCGCACTAAATACATGCGCACTAGTATTCCACGAACTAAATACATGCTCACTAGTTTTTTACGCACCAAACACGTGCGCAGTAGTGTTTCCCGCACTAAATACATGCGCACTAGTATTCCACGAACTAAATACATGCTCACTAGTTTTTTACGCACTAAATACATGCGCACTAGTGTTCAACGCACAAAATACATGCGCACTTGTTTTTTACGAACTAAATACATGCGCACTACTTTTCTACGAACTAAATACATGCACATTAGTGTACAACGCACTAAATACATGCGCACTAGTGTTCAACGCACTAAACACATGCGCACTAGTTTTCTATGCACTAAAAACATGCGCAATAATTTTTTACACGCTAAATACATGCGCAGTAGTATTTCACGCACTAAATACATGCGCACTGTTTTTCTACGCACTAGATACATGCGCAATAGTTTTATACGCACTGAATACATGCACACTAGTGTACAACGCACTAAATACATGTGCACTAGTGTTCAACGCACTAAATACATGCGCAACAGTATTCTACGCACTAAGTACATGCGCAGTGGTATTCTACGCACAAAAAACATGCACACTAGTTTTTTACGCACTAAATACATGCGCACTAGTTTTCCACGCACTAAATACATGCGCACTACTTTTCTACGTACTAAATACACGCGCACTTGTGTTCAACGCTCTAAATACATGCGCATCAGTTTTCTACGTGCTAAGTACATGCGCAGTGGTATTTCACGCACAAAATACATGCGCACTACTCTTTTTTAAGCACTAATTTTCTATGCACTAGAAACATGCGCACTCATTTTTTACGCACTAAATACATCCGCACTAGTTTTTCACACACTAAATACATGAGCACTATTGTTCCAAGCACTAAATACATGCGCACTAGTGTTCAACGCACAAAATACATGCGCACTAGTTTTTTACGCACTAAATACATGCACACTAGTGAACAACGCACTAAATACATGTGCACTAGTCTTCAACGCACTAAATACATGCGCACTAGTGTTCAACGCACTAAATACATGCGCACTAGTTTTCTATGCTCTAAAAACATGCGCAATAATTTTTTAAGCGCTAAGTACATGCGCACTAGTATTCCACGCACTAAATAAATGCGCACTAGTTATCTACGCACTAAATACATGCGCAATAGTTTTCTACGCACTAAATACATGCACAATAGTGAACAACGCACTAAATACATGCGCACTAGTGTTCCACACTTTAAATACATACGCACTAATGTTCCAAGCACCAAACACTAAATACATGCGCACTAGTGATCAACGCACAAAATACATGCGCACTACTTTTCTACGCACTAAATACATGCACACTAGTGTACAACGCACTGAATACATGCGCACTAGTTTTCTATGCACTAAATACATGCGCACTAGTTTTCTACGCTCTAAATACATATTCACTAGTATTCAACGCACTAAATACATGCGCACTAGTGTTCAACGCTCTAAATACATGCACATTGTGTTTAGTGCGGGCAAAAATACCACGCATGTATTGGGTTCTTGGAATACTAGTGCACATGTTTTTTGTGCGTTGAATACTACTGTGCATATATAATAGTGCGCATATATTTAGTGCCTGGAACATTACAGCGCACGTATTGTGTGCGTAGGAAACTAGTGCGCATGTATTTAGTGCTTGGAACACTATTGCACATGTATTTAGTGTGTAGAATACTACTGTGCATGTATTTAGTGCGTAGGAAACTAGTGCGCATGTATTTAATGCGTAGAAAATTAATACACATGTATGTAGTGCGTAAAAAACTAGTTCGCATTTATTTAGTGCGTGGAACACTACTGGGCATGTATGTTTTGCTTGGTGAACTAGGGGAACCAATCATGTTATGTAAGTTCGAGTTCTTTAAATTTTCAGGTTCTCGATTCGTTCGGGTCCTTTTCGATATTCGAGTCCTTGAATATTTCGGGATCTCGAATCATTCGGGTACCCGAATTCATTTGTGACCACATTTTGGTCGGGGGTTTGTTATTTTTCGAGTACTCGACAAATCGAGTCGAGCTCGAACCTGGCTCGACTCGGCCCGAAAAAGCCGGCTCCGCTCGGCTCGACATTTCGAGCTTCTTGCACAGCCCTACTAAATGCAAATTAAATTTCAGATTACATTATGTAGAAATTATTGAAATTTTTCATTTTCTTCATATGTAATTCTAAACTTACATTATTTATTCCGCCAATATTTTTTTTAAATAAAGAATACTTTTTTCAAAGGACGTTTAGTAATAACAAAACAGACATTCTCCCACTATTTTGTAAATCCTTGGCAGAATTTCTGGTACTAAGGCTACATTAGTTAATGCACTCTTAATGCTCCCTTAGTTAATGTTTTTTATTTTTTAAACGTGTTTCAAAACAAATCAGAACTTTTTTATGTGGAAATCCCAATCAGACATGGAATTTTGATTATGAAGCCAACTTAGAAATCTAAATTATCGCAATTATTGCAATTATTAATAAAAAACAATGTTTCCTTTCAGTGGCGCCCATTGGATTTCTAGCAGAAGGGGCCAGACCAGTTAACGGGATACCACCCCCCTTTCATGAAACCTAATTTTGACAAGCAAACAAAAAAAAAAGGTTCACATAACAAAATTATCTATAATCTCTGAATTTAAGTCATTGAAATTTCACTGATCTGCAATGAGAATTTAGCAACTGATTTGAATCAGTGAAATTTGACTGATTCATTCAGTGAATTTCATTGGTGAATCAGTGACTTTCACTGACTGACGTTAGTGGCTAAATTCTCACTGATTCAACATTTAGAGAGTAATAATAAGTCAACTACTTTTTCAAAAATGCCTTTGAATTGATCAAAATTTAAATTTATAAGTAACAGTTGTAATTTTAATTTCATTATTTAATCAATCTATAATTTTTTATTAAATTTTAAACAGTAGTTTTCAATTTACAATTATTTTTCTTAAACTTTACAATTATTCTTGAATTTTCTAAATTACCTTGCTCCGTTGTCTAATATTATTAACAATTTTCGAATTTGTTTTCAATTGTCAAATATTCTCAACAATTATCGAATTTTTTTCAATTGTCAAATATTTTCCACTTATCTCAATTACTTTCTTTAATATTAAATTATTTTCGTTATTTTATAATTATTCTTTTTAATTTTCAATCAATTCTTCAATATTTAGCAATTCCTGTCTTTTTTCAATCATATATATTGTTCAAATATTTAAATTCAATTGTTTGTTTCTACGACTATTTTCTTCAATTTTCAACTTCATTCTTCAATTTTCAAATCCATTCTTCAGTTTTCAATTATTTTCTTCTATATTCAATAATTCTCGACTTTTTTCAACAACTTTTTTTAACTTGAAATTATAATCTTTAACTTTCAATTCCATTCCTCAATTTTCAGTGATTTCCTTCAATTTCAAATTATTTACTTTCAATATTCAATAATTCCTGGCTTTATTCAATTTTATTTGAATTTGAATTAAATTGCTCAATTCAATGCATCAATTTTTAATTATTTTCATCAATACTCAATAATTCTCAGTTATTTTCAATTATTTTTCTATTAAAATTTTATAATTATTTATTTATTTTTTAATTATTTTTAAATTGTGTAGATTATTCTGGCCTTTTTGAATTTTTTACATTATTCAATAAATATTATCATTTGTCAATTATTTCTTCCATATTCAATAATTCTATGTTTTTTACAATTATTTTTTTCAAAAATTCGATATTTTCCTCAATTTTCAATTATTTTCTGCAATTTCACATAATTTCCTACTATATTCAATAATTTTTGTCTTCTTTAATTATTTTCTATAAAACTTCAATTCCATTCTTAATTTTTCAATTATTTTCTTGATTTTCAATTACTTTTCGATTTTTATTTAATTTGTCAATATTAAACAATTCCCGGCTTTTTCCAATTATTTTATTCAATTATGAAAAATAATTTTTAAATTGCAATTCAATTGTTTAATTCTACAAATATTTTCTTCAATCCTTATTTATTTTCTTTAAATTCGAATTCCATATATTTTCGTTACTATTAAAAAATTCTCGCCATTTTTCAATCATTTTTTCGAGTATCAATAAGTTTCTTTAATTTAGGAATATTAAATACAATTCTTCAATAATTTCGTTCAATTTTCTAACCATTTGTTTAATTTTCAATTCGGTTCTTTAGTTTTCAAATATTTTCTCCTATATTCAATAATTCAATTACATTTTTCAATTTTCAGTGATTTTCTTGAATTTCAAATTATTTTCTTCGATTTTCAATCCAATTATTTAATTTAGAATTATTTCCAACAATTATTCCTACATTTTTTATTTTATTTTTTTTTATTTTTAAGAAGGAAATTCCCGGTCGGTTTGTAATTGAAAAGAAGATTTCGACCTTACCGGTAAAGCGACATCTATTACTCGATGCCTATTACGCTCTTGGTTCGAGCTTTTGGTGGTAAATTTAAATTTAAATTCGATTGGTTTTTCGAATTCAAATTATACTTTAAAATTTTGTTCTGAAAAAATAAGCCGTGGAAGAGCACACCGTGCAACCGAGAAGACTCGAACCCCTGCCAATGGATGCCTATCCGGGGACTTATACCCTATTAGTGCACCTTGCCAACACGACATGACTCTCCACTTTCTCATTCTTCCAGAACAAGCCCATACTGACGTCAAAGGCTATCTTAAATTCCCGGTCGGTTTGTAATTGAAAAGAAGATTTCGACCACATATGTATTTTCACGTGTAGATGAAAGGAAAATTATAGAGAACATGATTCTAGGGGTTGAACATAGCGTTGTCAAGAAAATAACAAGATTTTTGAGAAATTTTGATATTTTTTGGCTGAAATCTCTTGCCTTTTCTTTTGCAGCGCTATCACCACAACGGTCTCTATATTTTTTTGTAATCTACATATGATACTACATTTTTATACCAAATTTGAACTCTTTAAGTCAAATAGTTTGGCAGGTAAGGGGGGGATAAAGTCATTTTTTAGCAAAAATTCGTTTAATTTGTATCATTCTTGCCCTCTATCTGCCAAACTATTGTACTTTGAGTGCTAAAATTTGGTACACATATGTAGTTTGATGTGTAGATTACAGAAAAACTATAAAAAAACCTTGTTGCAGGCTGTTATCATAGCGTTTTTGAGCTAAAAAAAAAGATTTTTTTTTAAAAAATGTTAAAAAATGGTTGTATCCCCCCCCCCCCCTGATCTTCCAAACTATTGGACTTAAAGAGTTCAAATTTGGTACACAAATGTATTTTCACGTATAGATTACAAGAAAATTATAGAGAACATGATTGTATGTGTTGAACATAGTGTTGTCAAGGAAATAACAATATTTTTGAGCATTTTTTTAACATATGGGCCATAATTTAGTGTTATAACTTTGACAGTGCTATAATCATCACTTTCTCTATAATTTTCCTGTAATCTACACGTAAATCTACATATGTGTTCCAAATTTCAGAATCCTAAGTTAAATAGTTTGGAAGATAAGGGGGGGGGGGATACGGTCATTTTTTTTAGCAAAAATGCATTAAAAGTGTACTATGCCACCTCCATATCTGCCAAACTATTGTACTTAGAGTGCTGAAATTTGGTATACATATGTAGTTTGCCATATAGATTTCAGAAAAACTATAGAGAACTTTGTTGCAGATCGTTATCATAGTGTTTTTAAGCGAAAACCAACGATTTAAAAAAAATTCTTAAAAATTACCGTATCCCCCCTCCCATAACTTCCAAACAATTTGACGTAGAGAGTTCAAATTTGGTACACAAATGTATTTTCACGTGTAGATTACAGAAAAATGGTAGAGAACATGATTGTAGAAGTTGATCATAGCGTTGTTAAGGAAATAAAATGATTTTTGAGTATTTTTTATGGATATTTGCTAAAATCTCTGGATTTTTCGTTAAAAATGCAATCACGGTCACTATCGCTATAATTTTTATGTTATTTACACCTGACAATACATTCCTGTACAAAATTTGAACTCTCTAAGTAAAATATTTTGGAAGATAGGGGGGGAGGGTGGTCCATTTTTTATAAAAAATTTATTATATATTCTATTTTATTTATTATATTATATGTAATATGTATAATATATTTATATATTATATATTTAATAGTATCAAATATATTAAAAATTATTTTGTTTTGTGTACGGAACCCTCGATTTTAGTGCGAGTGTAACTCGAACTTGCCCGATTTTTTTAATTTAAAATGAACTTAGTTTAATATTTATAGTTTTAAATAACCGACAACAGTGAAAAGTTTCTGGCGCTTGGGAGTCATATTCATTTTGTTATTTCCAATAGGGTATTCTTGAATTCTTTTAGGAACATATTATTAATGATTAAAAATATAATTATTTAAAAATGTATGGTTATACTTGAATTTGAAAACCAATATTTCAAAGATATTCTAACTAACTTTTTCTTACTTTTTCATCCGACAGGTTACTAAATTCTAAAAAGCATGAAGATATTTATGTAAATAAGTAAACTGGACGTGAACAATATTATGGTTTTCAAAATTTAACAAGAAATCAAAGCAGTAGTAAGTTGCGCGCTCGAGCAACCGAAGTCGAGCCAATCAGAACGCTTCTCTTCATTTCAAGTTTTTACGCATTGTTTTCTCATCGACTTCTTACTATTTCATCTGACAAGGTATTAAATTCTAAAAAGAATAAAAATATTTATCTAAACAAGCAAATTGGACATAAACAATATTTTCCTTTTCGAAATGTAATAAGAAGTAAATATAAAGCAGCAGTCTCACTAGTAGCGCGATCGAACAACCAAAGTCGAGCCAATCACATTGCTTTGTTTCTCTTCACAGTTCGCGTTTAACATGTCGAAAATCAATCCGTTCAAGCTCTGTTTCTCTCACCGAAAACTTGTTTTCTACTAGATATTATTTATATCAAATTGGTTTATTTTTTATAAGAAAACTTTAGATAAATAATTTTACGTACCATAAAAGTTTAATTCAATTTACGATAAGAAAGAAAAAATGCGAACACGTCAATCATTATTTATTTAAGGACACTTATACCCTCAAGCGGTTCTCATTCTATCGGACCATGATAGTCAATATTTTTCTTATTTCATTTCTTCTTATAATTTTGTTTCTAAATAGTATTTTGTATTTAAAATCATTATACAAACGAATTTGATTGAAAAAAGCATTTTCCGTTGAAAATTTCAAGCTATTAAAATTTTTTCTCCCTGATTATTTAAAAAAAAATGATGAATTACTAACCTTGAATAACATTTTCTTAACAACGGTACGGTAAATTAATTAAATATTGTTGCAAAAGTTGTATTATATTACAGTTTAAATTATATTAGTTTTTTTAAAAAATGTGTAGAACCGTGTTTCTTTAATTAATTAAAATATAGTCATTTTGCGCAATTTGTTGCTGTTTCCATGTAAAAGTCCCAAATTTATAAATTTATATCTTAAAAACAGAACGGTAAAATTCAATAAGATTGTAACAGTACATGTAAAGTAATACATTTAATATGTCATTAAAATTTTATAAGAATCTGTAGAAATTGGTTTTTGGATAAGCCTCCTTAACAAAATTGTTTTTGTCCCATAGGCACAAACATGGTGCGGTGCTTTTAGATGCCTGTAGGCAGGGTCTAAACTCACCCGGTTGTAAATCCGTGTACAAGATCATCTACTGAACTTGCACATGATTCTGGGTAAAATCATGCACAGGTGCATTGACTTGTCTTGTGCATGAACTTGTGGATGGTCAACACATGAATTTGGAACAACGAACGTGTATATTTTCATGCACGAACAATAAAATCTGATACAAAAACATGTGCATGAACGTGCAAATGTTCATGCACATAATTTTCCATACTTTAAATATTATAAACAAATGTTACTAAAATTAAAAATTGTTAACATTGTTAACAACATATTCGAAATTGTTTTAACAATGTTAGTTAACAAATACCCAGAACTGTTAATTACCACTGAAAATTTATTTTTCTTTCACCAAAATATTAAGAGTAACATAAACTGAAAGGTGACAACATTGTTAACAACAAATTCGAAATTGTTTTAACAATGTTAGTTAACAAATACCCAGAACAGTTAATTACTACCAAAAATTAATTTTTCTTTCTCAGAAATATTATGAGTAACATTATTTAAAAAATTGACAACATTGTTAAGAGCCCCCTCGTGGTGTCACCTTGTCGTGGTGAGGGGGCTTAGGAGCGGCCAGGCGCTTGTTCTTTGTACGCCTTCACTGGACGAGCTGTTCGGCTCTTCCCAGTACTCATCGACTCCCGATGTCTGGCGAGTTTGGTCACAGGGGAATGAACGGGACCCCGTTAATTCGGGTAGCCGCCGTTTTTCGAAACTGTGCACTAGCTATCCAGTGCGGATGATGTTAACTCGGATTCCAAATGGGGGCTAACCATCCTCGTCAGCTGTGGGCAACATGGGTTCTGGGAGGAATATGACCCTCCTGCCTTCTTGGTTTTTCTAACTTGGTGCGGAGTAGCTTCGATCCAGTGTTTGCGCCCGATGGACCAGTTGTCTGTTCGATCAGACCAACGACACCTAACCCAATCGAAGGTTCCACACTGTGCCGAGAGATGGATGGCACCAGGGTTACAAAATTCCCCGTGAAGCTGTCGGGGATGGTGCTAACGTCGCCCAACCTACGTGCTCTTTAATTTGGCGTCTGTAAAGGGCAGGCGTCGGTTGTTGATGCCGGGGGCCTGGGCGACGAACGCACTGTCTTCGCCAGTGACACGTTCGGAGGTGTCGCGAGCGGTGCTAGGATACCGGGCGCCCTCCTAGTGTACAAATGCCTTACCTACACATCGGAGCTCTGTGTGGGTGGACCGTTTTTTCTCCCAGGCTCGTGGGAATCACATGAAAGGTTTCACATTTAAATTTAACGACAAAGAAAGGCGCCCAGATGAAGTTGGTAATAACTCGAAGGCATCGAGTAAATCTGGCAGAAGCGATGATGGCGCAGTCCCATCGACTTTAAGGGTGAAGGACCTGTCAAGGTCGAGAAGACCTTGACCTTGACCTTGAGAGTACATAACCCGGTTTATGTACACTGATCCTCTGCCACGCATCGAAAACGAAGCGCAATTTGAGTTAACAGCTAGAATTCATGTAGCATTTGAAATCAATCACCCCTGAAATGGCCAGAAAAGCAACTCAGAACACGTTGAAGAGAAGCAGAAGTTGCCTTGCTGCCGGTGGCCGACATTTTAAAAACAAAAAATGAAAACTTACGACAAAAGAACATTATTTTGTAATTGTTTTGTTCCAAAACATTATTTTTCTATTGTATTCATTTTTATATTATTCTTATTTTATTATTTATTTTAAAAAAAAATTATTATTTTATGTTGTTTCTGTCATTTTTAAATTTTATTTTATTTTGTGTTTCTTTAACATTATTGGAGATTATCAGTTTATTTGTTTTGTTATTTTAATTTTAGACATAAAAATATAAATCTTTCTTTTATTTTGTTCAATTATTGTAAAAGATTAAAGATTTATTTATAAGTGTTAAAGATAAAATTAAATGTTTATTTTATCATTAACATAAAATTCCTTCATGCAAATAAATATGTTTCTTTAAATAAGTTCAAATACGTGAAATTTATTCAAACCTGTTATGAAAAAAACATAAATTTACAATAGCTACTTTGATATATTTTTTATTTTTTGTTCCTAAAAATGTATTTAAAATCGGCTATAATTCGTAATTAGTTAACTAAAATTATATATATTTTTTGGATTGATTTTTATATGAGTGAAGTTAATTAAATAGTGGTAGTGCATAATTTCTAAAACTCTTTTATTTACGTTATTTTTATGTAGACATAACATTGTTTTAACAATTTTAAATTTAATGTTGACAATGTTGGTCAACTGTAGGTTGTTGTCAATTTAATTTTTTCGAAAAAAAGGGTTTCTTGTGAAAATTGATCGTTCTGGTAATTTGTTAACTAAGATTGTTTAGACAATTTTAAAAAAGTTGTTAACAATGTTCTTTAACTGTCAGTTGTTGTTCATTCAATTATTCCAAAAAAAAATCAACTCTTTTTAAGCAAAATTACCGTTCTAGTCACTTAATATTTCGGAGAAAAAAAATCAATTTTTGGTGAAAATTAACCGTTCTGGGAATTTGTTAACTTACATTGTTTAAACAATTACAAATATGTTTTTAACAATGTTGCCAATCTTTAGATTGTGTTACTCTTAAAATTTCGGAGCAAGAAAAATTAATTCTTAGTAAAAATTGACGTTCTGGTAATTTCTTAACTAACATTGTTTAAACAATTTCGAACTTGTTGTTAATAATGTTGTCAAATTTTAGTTTATGTAAATCTTGAAAATTCGGAGAAAAAAAAATCAATATTCTGGTGCAAATTGTCCATTTTGGGAATTTGTTAACAAACATTGTTTAAACAATTTCGAATTTGTTGTTAACAATGTTGTCAACTATTATTTTATGTTACTCTTTTTATTTACGTGCAAGAAAAATCAAATTTTAGTAGAAACTGACCGTTTTGGAAATTTGTTAACGAACTTTGTTTAAATAATTTCGAATTTGTTGTTAACACTGTTGTCAAATTTTAGTTTATGTAAATCTTGAAAATTCGGAGAAAGAAAAATCAATTTTTGGTACAAATTGTCCGTTTTGGGAATTTGTTAACCAACATTATTTCAACAATTTCGAATTTTTTGATAACAATGTTGCCAACTATTATTTTATGTTATTCTTCATATTTTCGTGAAAAAAATCAAATTTTGGTAGAAATTGCCCGTTTTGGGAATTTGTTAACTAACTTTGTTTAAACTGTTTCGAATTTGTTGTTAACAATGTTGTCAAATTTTAGTTCATGTAAATCATGAAAATTCGGAGAAAGAAAAATCAATTTTAAGTGCAAATTGTTCGTTTTGGGAATTTGTTAACTAACTTTGTTTAAACAATTTCAAATTTGTTGTCAACAATGTTGGTTGTCTAACGATTGTTGTTGATCCAATTATTTTGGTAAAAAAAATATCTTTTTTTTGTATGTCAGGAATGCTCTTGCGATTATCCGGTGTTCGTCCTGCGTCTTTGGGGATCGAGTACAGCTGGCACGTGATTGGTCAACTTTGAATCGCGCTAACTAGAGTTCTAATTATTTTTTGTGAAAGTCAAGAGGACTTATTTTTTAGTTTTTTTGTGTACATTGTGACCCCCAAATATGTACGCTGTAACGTGGGACTCCCTGTATATATGTATATTGTTATAAACACTTTTATTTGTGTCTATATTCAATTCTCATAAACATGAGAATTGTTATCATTGTATATCATTTTGGTTATTATCGTATATGAATATTAGACAAGAGTAGAAAAGATTTTATAATTGAGAATGCTAAAAAGAGAAAGATTATGTCATACAAGATGACAAGCATGCCGCTAGCCTAGCTATCTGTAAGAAGAGACAATATTTGACGAATTACAAACTATGGCACGCTTCATATATTTTCTAATGCATGGAAGAAGTAGCTGTGGTATCTATTCGGGAGAGCGGGTGCAGTAAACACAAAAAAGAAAGGTCATGGTGAGATTTACGCGAGAAAACGAAGAGTCGGGAAATCGGCCATTTTTTAGTCTCTCTAAAAATTGAGATCTACTCTAAGAGAGCGGGGACGCAAGGGAGAAGTAAAAAGCACCATGTTTAGACTCTTCAATTCGAAGAAACAAAGAGTTGGAAAATCGTCAATTTTCCTTCCCAATTCTTCAATATAAATTAGACCAACAAAATGATAACGACAGTATACAATAGTCATAACATCCGACAGTGTCTACAGCGGTCTTACCATCTCACGTGTAGTATTACACTCAAGTTCGAGTTTTTACAATACGAAAGTTTTATTTCATCACGGTCTTTCGCTGATCAGTTCGAGTCTTTACAATAGTCAGTACATCATTGCGAGTCTTCTTCACATCGATCTTACCATCTCACATAAAGTGTTACCTCATTGAAGTAACTAATTACGGACCTAAATTCATCATTTAATTATTCACGTGTAACTTGCAGTTCTACAGTACCGTCGGGAATTGTCAGTCCACCTATTTTTTAAGGTTTGAAAAACGTCTTTAAACGTACAAAGTATAATTATAATAATTTTTCTGTGTTTATTTCCTTAAAGTAGATAAAATTTTGAGGAAAATCAGGCCTGAGTGAAGTGAGTTAGTTAATTTTTTATTGAAATATGTTAAAAAATGTAGAATTTTTAATGTTTTACAAAAATTGAACTTACTCTTGAAATAATAAAGGTTTTTTAAAGTTCCTATGCTTGTTTTAAAGGGAATTTACTGGAGAATAACATTGTTGTTTAAGCATTAATGTGCAATTTTTTTCCTAGCATATGCAAGGCTCGGAAGTTGGACCAAAAAATTTATCAAATTTTGAAGACACTATTTTGACATAAAAATAATTTTTAAAATTCCAATATATATATTATATTACTTCCTTCCGAAAGTTATTGACAATTATGACCTTGGTATATTTTACATAGCTGTATTTGATATCAAGATATAAACAATAATTTTTTTATATTTTTTGGTCCAACTTCCGAGCCTTGCATATGCTAGGAAAAAAATTGCACATTAATGCCTAAGCAACAGTCTTATTCTCCAGTAAATTCCCTTTAAAACAAGCATAGAAACTTTAAAAAACCTTTATTATTTCAAGAGTAATTTCAATTTTTGTAAAACATTAAAAATTCCACATTTTTAAACATATTTCAATGAAAAATTAACTAACTCACTTCACTCAGGCCATATTTTCCTCGAAATTTTATCTACTTTAAGGAAATAAACACAGAAAAATTTTAATATTTGTACTTTGTACGTTTAAAGATGTTTTTCAAACCTTAAAAAATGGGGGGACTGACATTTTCCGACGGTACTGTACAATCTTACAAGTGTATACAGTCTTACTGTATTCCAACACATAAGTTCAAATTCGGACCTCGGACATTCACACTGTTGTTGAGAGAAATACAAATTATTAAGTCTCCAGCAAGAAGTTTCTATTCTTAACAAGAATTCACCTGCATCGGCATCCAGTGATTAGGATCTCCGTCTGTTTACCCAGCTCCTAAACTACTTTAAGTCTACTCCTGCTTTATCGCTTGCCTTCGACAAACAATCTTCGAGTTTCAACGACAATCTTTTCATCTTTCAAAAGTAAGGCTCAATTATTATAAAATCATATTGGAAATTCCCAACTCGTAATAAATAAATATTCTACAACCAATTTTAATACTCTCATTGACCTAATCCTCATCCTAAATTTGATTCATTAATTTGAAACTAATTTAAAACCGGGAACTAGGATATATTGTAAGTGTTTGTGTACGTCAGACGTAACATTAGGAATCACTTGCATAATAATATTAACATTCAAAATAACTTTAACACATTTACGGACATTTTGATGAAGCTGTAGATAACCTGACAGATTTAATAAACAATGCAATGGTTATTGCAATACCTATGATCAGACCAAGGCATATAGCAGCAAAAATCCCTCTCCCAAATAATATAATAGAGTTAATCAAAGAACGTAATAAAATACGTAAAGCTTTTCAAAGAACAAAAATTGGATTATTTTAGACATATTAAAAATAATTTATCAAACCTTATTAAAGCACAAATTAAAATTTTATATAACAAGGAATGGAACAATAAATTAGACAACCTTAACATAAAAGATAATAGCCTTTGGAAAACAGCTAAAACAATTACTAAAAAATACCCAGGATTAATAACTAAATTACATGGAACGGTATTGTTTTTAATGATAAGGAAAAAGCCAAAGTACTAGCTTACCAATTCGAGAAGGTGCACCATCTCACGTTGGACATGGGAAATCAAAAAACCAATAAAACTGTATACAAAGATTACAACTCCAAAAAAAGCTCCAGGTCCAGACGGTATTTAAAATAAAGTGCTTAAAAATCTCCCTAAAAAGGTAATAGTACAAATAAATTATATTTACAATGCGTGCTTTAAATTATCATATTTCCCTAAAAACCAGAAAATTGCTAATGTGCTAGCTTTTCATAAAGTCGGTAAAGACAAACTCTTTCCACAGAATTATAGACCAATCAGTTTACTCCCTACGCTTAGCAAAGTCTTTGAGAAAATCATATTTAATAGAATTAAATACTTTGAAAATGATAAAAAACTATTCATTCCTGAACAATTCGGGTTCAGGGAAAAACACAGTACTGTCCAGCAGTTGGTTAGAATCACCAATGAAATAACCACCAATTTTAAACTAAATAAACACACAGCAGCCGTGTTTCTTGATATAGAAAAGGCCTTTGATACCGTCTGGCACAAAGGGCTTATTCACAAATTGTCAAAACTTGGTTTACCCTTATACATAGTTAAGATATTATTGAATTACTTAAATGAAAGAAAATTTTATGTAAGTTATAACGATTCAAAATCTGAAAATAAAAACAGTGTAGCAAGAGTACCTCAGGGATCTATTTTGGGTCCGGATTTATTCATTTACTATAATAACGATTTACCAAAAAATAAAGATACAAAGGTTGCCATATTTGCCGATGACACCTCAGTTTTTTCACATTCTTGGAAAAAATTGAAATCAGCAGAATATATTCAACGACACCTAAATGATCTCTTTTGAGGTTCTGCCACAGATGGAAAATTTAAATCAACCCAGCGAAAACAGAATTTGTAATTTTTAGCAAAAAAGGTAAAGAACAAAACGAGGAGCAAATTAAAATTTCGATAGATAACGTAGAAGTTAAAGCTAAAAACAATACCAAATACTTAGGAGTAATCTTGGATAATAAATTAAGTTTTAGCGAACATATAAACAAGCTTGTGTCAAAGGTCACAAAATTACTGGAATATTAAATCACTTATTAAATAGGAAAAGCAAATTAAATGTAATAAACAAACTGATATTATATAAAAGCATAATTAAATTATTTTACTGTACGCCGTACCAGTTTGGAGCAGCGCAAGCAAAGAAAATATCCAAAAAATATAAAAGTTTAGAAAACAAAATCATTCGAAAAATAGCTAATGTATCTCCGCAAATTTCAAATTTAGAAATAAGAAATAGGCTAAAGATTATAGAAATTTCCAATACTATTCATCAACAGACTTACAACTTTAACAAATAACAAATCCAGGACTTAAAAGCACTAGAAAACATTAAATTTTTTAATGAAAAAGACGCGCCATTCAAAATAAAACATCGATTAACATACGCATTAATAACGTAGAAAAATCACAAATAAACTACATAATACGGTAGTTTTAGAAAACAGTTTTTAGAGTAGATTTATTTTAGTTATAGTGCTTGTAGTTTTTACTTTTTAATCTAGAATTTAATAGATTTTTTCACTTACTGACCTTTTTACTCGAACTTATTCAAAATTTTATTCATTAAATCAATAAAGCTATCTACAGCAACATAATCATAACATTCTGATAAGTAAGCTTATATAACGGGTGCGGAATAATTATTTTACGGAAATACTTTAACTGTTTGTAAATATTTATTTTGATAAATAAATATGGTTTTTAAAAGTAAAAAAGCGACTTTTTCATACTTTATCATCCGACAAGTTACTAAATTCTAAAAAGCATGAAGATGAAGCGTTATGATTTCATGTCTGATTGGGATTTTCATATAAAAAAGTTCTGATTTGTTTTGAAATACGTTTAAAAAATAAAAAACATTAAGAGGAGACTTAGAGAGCACTAAGAGTGCATTAACAAATGTAGCCTTAGTAACGGAAATTCTGCCAGGGATTTACAGAATAGTGGGAGAATGTCTGTTTTGTTCTTACTAAACGTCCTTTGAAAAAAGTATTCTTTATTAAAAAAAACTATTGGCGGAATAAATAATGTAAGTTTAGAATTACATATGAAGAAAATAAAAAATTTCAATAATTTCTACATAATGTAATCTGAAATTTAATTTGCATTTAGTTTAATTTTTTTAAATTTATACAAAAATTTTGCATTTTTTAAAAAGACTTACGTGGAATTTTTACAAAATTCATATTTGCATTTTTTCTTTTTCACCGAAAATTTAATTAATATGTAAATTGTTATAATATTGTTTACATAAAGTTTGCTTATTTACATAAAAGAAATTTTTTTTTTCATGTTAAGGAACTCGAAAAATGCATCTTTTTTTGGTTTTTTTTAGTATAATTCGAAAACTCATAATATTAACTACATTAGCAATTTTTCTAAACAGTGAATATGTTTCTTAAGTAACGTTCTTATGTGGCGACTGAAGAAACACATTGTATGATGCTTATTTTGTCAAATTTAATTAATTTGCAAACAAATAACAATTGAAATCAAATTGGACTTTTTTAGACACGACATATTCTGAAGAAATTTTTTAATAAGTTGCGTGAAAAAACGAAAACACTGAAAAAAAGACTTTAATGTGACAAGTGACTTCTTGTTAAGAGTAGAATTTTAGACGATTTCAATCACATGTTAGCTCCTACTAATATTATTTTACAAGATTTGAATAATTATATATGATGTTTAAAAAGTAAAATTTTTATGAAAAGAAAGTGATTCTTTTGTTTCTTTTTAAGCGATTTTATGAGATCATGTTTATATAAAGTGATCATAAAGAAAAAAATATACATTCGTAATTATAACTATTTCAAAGTTGTCAAGAAGAAATGAATTTTTATTGCAAGATATTTTGGGCCTTAAAGGTACGATATGTTGTGATTACGAACGTCTTTTAGTAAACATACACTGGATAAAACAAATAAAAATTTTTGTGTTTGAAACTTATGTTTAAATCTAACGTAAAAAGATTTATTGGCCCTGAGAAGGGCCAATTGTTTGGAAGAGAATTAAAGTTCACATTTAATACTGCGAATTCTCATTTGTCTTTATTTACACGTCCCGACGTTGAAGACAATTTTTTTTTAAAGACGAAGTTACACTCACGACATTTGACACAAGACTAAACGGTTCCAGAAAAGAGTAGCTGTTGTCCGTTTAAGAAGGGCTTAGTAATTGTTGATTGGTGAGTGCGTGCTTGATGCACCGAAGTCGAACCAATTAGTTTTCTTGCTCACTGTGACACATTATGATTGGATCGACTTCGGTGCATCGAGCGCGCACTCACCAATCAGCAATTACTAAGCCCTTCTTGAACGGACAACAGCTACTCTTTTTTGGAACCGTTTAGTCTTGTGTCAAATGTCGTGAGTGTCAGTTCGTTGCTGCCAATAATTTTCTGTTAAATGTC
This sequence comes from Ganaspis brasiliensis, assembly GCA_037103525.1. NCBI lineage: Eukaryota > Metazoa > Arthropoda > Insecta > Hymenoptera > Figitidae > Ganaspis > Ganaspis brasiliensis. The sequence goes on from JAZKLR010000973.1 coordinate 53,134, forward strand.
GGGACGTGTTAATGAAGGCAAATGGAATCTGGAATTTAATTTTTCTTTCAACATTCGGCCCTTTTCAGGGCTAATAAACCTTTTTACTTAGGATTTATACAAGTTTTGAACATAAAAATTTATATTAGTTATATCCAATTTATGTATAAAAAAAACTTGTTATTTTGTACTAAATTTAATGCTACTCATTCAATTACCTGTGTTGTTATGCATTTTCTGTTATACATTTTCTGTCATTTCCTGTGGTCTCAAAAAAATTACAGGTAAAACATGATAGGAATTTAATGGCAGGACTGTCATTCTTTTCCTGTTATACTTTCTCATAAGGGAACCTTTAATATAGATTCTAACATAAAATTTTTCCTATCTTTTGAACAAGTATGTCGTGCCTAGAAAAGTCCACTTTAGTATAAAATTTATGTAGAAAACAATCAGAGCTTAAACGGTTTCATTCTCGACGTGTTGAACGCGATTTGTAAAGAGAAAAAAAGACATCTGATTGATTTGTGACAAGGAGAAGACGAGATTCAATCCTGGTGATTTCCAGACTGTGATTACGAACTACGTAGATTAAGAGAATCATCTCTCTTGTGTTATTATTGCTCAGGATAGAGTTTTGCCTAACACCCTAGCTGTTATCAAGAAAGCTGGAACAAAGGATGGATGGTAATCATAGTTTAATTAATTATAAGTCATTTAACTAGAACAATTGGCCCTTTTTAGGACCAACAAATGTTATTACGTAAATTTTTATTATTTTCAAGCATTAAAATTGAATATTTCTTTTGTTTAGTACTAAAAGAATTTCTTATTTAATATTAAATTAATAAGTGAAACAGAGTTTTTTTTATCATTCTCGATTTGAATTTCTTTGTATACGTGACGTTTTTTTTTATGAAGGTTGGTTAATAATTTGTGTATTAATTTTAATTATAAGCATTTTAATTATATAATCAAATTGTATATTTATCTTTTTTATCTATTTAGTTACACAATTTACAGCGGAGCAATGTAAAGTTGTCAGTACCGCTGTCAAATAAAGTTTTGGTAAAGTGTCATCACAGGCGAAAGAAATATCAAACATTTGTAGAGAATATTCATATGGGTACGCGGTAAAAAGGGAGAAATAGAAAATAATTCAGAATCTGAGTTATTTCCAATGCGCGATTTTTCCATTTTTTGAGATTCCATTATGAAACCCAAGAAATAAGAAAATTCTATTGCTTTCCATTGACTACAAAAAATTTCAAGAAACGAATTGAAGGCAATTGAAAAGTTGGAGGATAAGAAAATAATTTCTATTGCTTTCAGTTGACGACAGAAAATTTCAAGAAGCGAATTGAAGGCAATTGAAAAGTTGGAGGATAGGAAAATAATTTCTATTGCTTTCAGTTGACGACAGAAAATTTCAAGAAGCGAATTGAAGGCAATTGAAAAGTTGGAGGATATGGAAATAATTCCTATTGCTTTCAATTGACTTTAGCGACATTTTTATTGCTAATTCTCTTATTATTTGTTTTTTATTATAAAACTTATACTGAGAAAAAATGCTATTAAATCTATTTCATATTTGTTTGATGTAACAAACAGCATATTCAATATCCTTCGAATAAATATGTAATGGCTTTAATAATATAAAACATAATTGTAAAATAAAAAAAAATCGATCTTTCTCTTATTCAGCTTTAATCTACACCGGTTCAACCCCTCCCTCCTCCTGTTGAATGTCTGGAGGTCTGGTCTATCAAGTGTTGTTTTTTTTATTTGAGAGTAAATTTCAAATTTCAGTGAAAAACATCTGGCTGTAGCGACATCACGGAGACGGTCACCCAAGTAATCTCTAAGCTCTAACCACGCTCGATCTTGCTTAACTTTCGCGATCGCGAGCCACGGCATTTCGCTACCTGGTATCGACGGTTGGAAGAGAATTTTATGTATGTTTAATATAAGCTGACTGTTCCAAAATATTACTCATTACTTTACCATGTCCTCCAGATTTTCTTAACAATTATTTAATAGTTTATGAAAATGTTCCTTCATATTTCATATTCAAGAATATCGTTTTTCCTAAAGATCCTATAAAAAATTGTATATTTGAAATTGCATTTTCAATTTAAAATGCTAAAATTCAGTTTTCTAACCTGTCCTTTATTTATTTACTAACAAAATATATGCTCCCTTGCATTTTTTCATTGGCCAGTATATAGTTTAAATACAAAAAATAAATTACGAATTTATTTAGATTAAATTAATTGTTATCAGAATTTTTTTGTATTGATTGAATTTTTTGTAGTCAGGAAAAATCTGAAAAACCCTAAAAAATCAGGGAATTTTATAAAATATTGTTTTAAAAAATTAATGACATTAATTTGTCTTTTCATGATTTCAATTAGTGACTTTTCATTTGAAATAAATTAAAAATTGCTGAATTAGCAGTTATGACTTTTACCTGATTGATCAATAGAAAATAACTAAAATTTTCAATGCTGTTACTGAAATTGAAAATTATTTCCATCTATATCAATCAGTGAAAAATTGAAAAAACAATTTATAAAATAAATAAATAAAATAATAAAAATTTTTATCAGTGACTAAATTGTCAGTAATTTTTCTGACAATTTATTCATTTCCAACTGACTTTCAACAAAATTTCATTGATTGAAGTTATGAATAGGGAGCGATTTTTAAAATAAAATTGTTTTCCTTAAATTTTATAAGTATTCTTTAATTTGTTTGTTCTGTTGTTGATTCTGCCGTCCTTTTTAAAAAAGGCACTATCTACATTAGTGAGATAGTGCCTTTTTTAAAAAGGACGGCAGGATTGTTCTCGACATTTGTCAAATTCATTGTCATTTGTCAATTTTTTTTTCATTTTTCAATTATTTTCTTTAATATTCAGTTATTTTCATCATATTGTAATTTTTCCTTCAATTATCAATTATTATCTTAAAACCACAATTTAATTCGTTAATCTTAAATTTAAATCTCCAATTTTTAATTATTTTCTCCAATTTTCAATTGTTTTGTTCGCAAACATAATTGTTTTAAAATTCTAATTCATTTCTTCAATTCTACAACTAAATTATTTTCTTCAAATTTCAATTCCATTTTTCAATTTTCAATTACTTACTTAGTTTTCAAACAATTTTGACCTTTTTCAATAATTTTTTTAGATTATCAATAAGTTTCTTTAATTTTAAACTCAATTCAATTATTTTCTTTACCATTTAATTATTTTCGTCATTTAAAAATTTTTATTTTAATTATCAATTGTTTTGTTATAATTTCAATTTAGTTCTTTAATCTTCAATTTATTTATTTAATTTTTAATTATTCTCTCTAAGTCTTAATCATTTTCTACAAATTTCAATTCCATTTTCCAATTTTCAGTTATTTCCTTTACCTAATATTAAAAAATTCTCACCTTTTTTCAATTGTTTATTATTTCGATTATCAATAAGTCACTTTAATTTTAAATTGAATTGTTCAATTCTTTTCTTCAATTTGCAATTATTTCCAGAAATTATTGCTATAATTTCCTAAAATTTTCATTTTGCAATTATTCAGTTTAAATTTAATATTTATTGTTTAATTTTGCTTCCCCATAGAAGAAGTACTGTTTTAAAATTATTTTAACGAATTGTGTATTAATATAGCCATTTTTGTTTTGCATTGTCAATTAATTATGTTACTTTTCAGATATTTTCTACAATGTTGCAATTATTTACATTATTTTCCAATTATTTCTTTCAATTCTTAATCATTTTCTTTAATTCCCTTACGATAGATTTTTATAGGAAACAAATGATAAGCTTAAAATATTTTTTCTATAATAGGTTTTGTATAATATTTTCGCAACTGTAGGAAAGTTATTATAAGAAAAACTATAAGGTTGTCATTATAAGAGCATAATTATAAGCAGTCATTGTAAAAATAAAATTATAAGAATATTTTCATGATAACAACATTACAAAACATTTTTTAAAATAAAATAATTATAAGATTCGTGTTATTAGTAGTCAAAAATAGAAACGTTCACGACTTCACTTCGATAACCTTAAATCTAATACTTTTTTTAAACATGTTATAATTCTAAACCGATTTAATACAATATGTATCAAAACTTATTAGAAATATAAATCATTTTATTCTAAACGTAGAAAAGATGGATTTATTATAAAATTTCATTATTTTAAGTTAATACTTTAATTTGAAAAATTTATATTTGTAAAAAAATTTCACTACTTTTTGGAGCTTCTATCTTTTTTGTATGGAACCTCCTAATATCTTGAGGTTTTGAATATTATTTAATATGAATATAATCTACTTGCCTTTAAAGTTTGAAAAACGTGTTTTGCTTCGTTTAGGGAATATTAGATTTAAAAATGTTCTACTCAAAAAGGTTAATTTTGAAAATTAAAGTAAACACAGCAATTTCACATGGCTCCATTTAAATTATATTTGTATTAAAATAATGACACTATTAAGCATGGTATGCTAACTTCAAGTTTCAAAATTAACCTTTTTGAGTAAGAAATTTTAAAACGTAATATTCTCTAAACGAAGTAAAATACGTTAGTTAAATTTTAAAGGCAAGTAGATTTTATTAATATTACATTATATTTCAAACCTCAAAATTATAGGAGGTTCCACAAAAAAAAGTTAGAAGCTCCTAAAAACAGTGAATCTTTTTACAAATATAAATTTTTCAAATTAGAGTATTATCTTAAAATAATGAAATTTTATAATAAATCCGTCTTTGCTAGATTTAAAATAAAATGATTTACATTTCTAATAAGTTTTGATATTTTCAATAATTATATTCGTAAAATTAATGTATTGAATACGTAATTGTATGCTTATAATTAGTTTATTGTAATAAATATTTTGTAATGATGTTATCATAAAAATATACTTATAATTTTATTTCTACAATGACTGCTTATAATTATGCTCTTATAATGTCATCCTTATAGTTCTTATAATAACTTTCCTATAGTTGCAAAAATATTATACAAAACCTAATGTAGAAAAAACATTTCAAGCTTATCATTTGTTTCCTATAAAAATCTTTCGTAAGGGTTTTCAATTATTTACTACAATTTTTTGAATTTTCGTTTATTCTTTTAACATTTCATCGGCTTAGAATTATAGTGAGCCATGCCCACTTTCTGTCAAATCGAGAAAAAGAGGTTCAAAGTTTACTTACTTCATATATACTCATTTATAAGCTTTCTTAAAATTAAAAAGTATTTATTGATTATAAAAGATGCTTCTTTTTTAATTAAATTTATGTAAATTACCACAACATTTATATTAAAAGTTAATTACATCAGGGTGGCCACGTGTCAGTAAAGTCAGTAAAGTCAGGGAAATGACAGGAAAAAAATTTTTTGTCAGTAAAGTCAGGGATATGACAGGGAAAAATGATTTTTGTCAGGGAAAATAAAGAAATTAAGACGGACCATAGTGAGGTCAAAGTTACTATTTTTTTGACAAAAATCTTTAGACAAACTCAAAAATGAATCGATTCTTTTTTTTTCAAAAATACTTATTAATGTTTGTACAATAATGCTTAACTACTAAACTAACTTAAGCTTAACTATTGTTCAGACAATATAAAAATTGTTTGTAAACATTCTAAATTGTATTAGGACTCTAGGCCAATAGTGACGAATTAATTTTACAGAAGAAACGAATTCTAAGTATGTAATGAAAATTTTTGAAGTGATTATATCGAAATCCCTTGAAATCACTCTAAAAAAATTATTTTTTATATTTTATAAAGTTATTAACATTTTTTTTAGTTAATATTAAAAGTCTTGATTTTTTATTACCATTATAGTGTAAACATTTATGAGTATTTTTAAAAAAATAACATTAAAATTGGTTTATTTTTGAGTTGTTGGCAGATTTTTGTCTTTACTCTGAATAAAAAAATTTTTGTCAGGGAATTTCGTTGTAAAGTCAGTAAAATGTCAGGGAAATGACATAGGGAAATTGATAAACTGAATCTTGTGGCCACCCTGTTACATATAAATTTTATTGCCTAAAGTTTTCATTATCACGTAAAACACACGAAATCGTAGACATATAATTCTAATCTTTTGGTTACACAAAATTTTTAATTAATAATTATGATGAATTAAAAGCAATTTTTGAGTATATCTCTTTATAAAAAATCAAGTTCAACACCTGTGAAATATGCAATACTATAGAATAAATTTTCAAAAAATGGCCATGACGCAGTATAATTCTTAGCCGACGATTTTATAATTATTATTAACCTTTTCAATTATTTTGTTCTATTGTCAAATATTCTCGACAGTTTTCGAAATTTATTTTCAATTGTAAATTATTTTCTGTAATATTTAATTATTTTAGTCATTTTAAAAAATTTTTTGTAATTATCTATTATTTTCCTACAACTTCAATTTAATTCTTTAATCTTTACTTTATTTCTTCAATTTTTATTTACATTCTTCAATTCTCAATTATTTTCTGCTAATTTCAATTCCACTTGTCAATTTTCATATATTGTCTGTAATATTAAAAAAATTTCTTCTTTTTTCAATTACTTTTTTCGATTCACAATAAGTTTCTTTAATTTTAAATTCAATTGGTTACTTACTTTCGTCAAAAATAAATTTTTTTTAAATTTTAATTCAATTTTTCAAGTTTTTAATTATTTTCTTCAATTTCAATGATTTTTTTTTATTTTCCAAAGTCGTTCAATGTACAATTATTTCCAACAATTCTTTCTATAATTTTCTTAAATTTTTAATTTGTAATTATTTCCTTAAAATGTAATATTAGTTTTTAATTTTTCACTTTTGAATTATTTTTTTCAAGTTTAAATTCCATTCTTTAATTTTTAATTATTTCATTTATATTCAATAATTCTCGCCTTTTTACACTTATCAATTATTTTCTAAAATTTGAATTTAATTCTTAAATTTTTAATTTGGTTCTTTATTTTATTATAATTCTCTTTCAATATAAATTCCATTCTTCAATTTTCAATTATTTCCTTCTATATTCAATATTTCTCTGCTTTTAATTATATTATTATTTTCTTCAATTTCAAGTAACCTTTTTTGATTTTTAATTCAATTGTTCATTTTGCAATTATTTCCAAGAATTATTTCTATAATTTTCTTAATTTTTGAATTTCCAATTATTTTCCTATAATTTAATATTTCTTGTTTAATTTTTTTTAATAATTTTTTACAGCTGTTTATTAATCTAGTTATTTTTCTCATTTTGTTTTCAATTTTCATCATTTTTCGAATAATTTTTTTCAATTCTTCTAGTTATTTTTTAATTATTTTAAAAATAGGAACAAATTATAAAGAAAGCATTCATAAACCTTAAAAAATGTTGGAAAACGCGCTCGCTTTTTTTAATTTAATTAAATTTTTTATTTTTATTATGTTGTACTTTACAACACTTATTAAAATCTCGAAATAGGTCTTGGTACTAAATTGAATTCTTTATACATATTTTTTCATTAACTTACATATTTTGTTTAAATTTTTATTTAAAGCAATAAAGTAGATTTATATTTTAATTCACTATTATTAAAAATAAAATATAAATTTGTTAATTGATTTAAAATTAAAATAAAGTTTAATTATTTATTTTATTTATTTATTTACACTTGTTTATAAACCTAACGGTAATACAAGTGGAGATACGCTTAACTTTATTTGACTAATATTATATAAACTGAATAATAAAGAAGAAAGTGCGCCAATATACAACTAAAATCTTAACCGGTGTTCAACTTAATATCGTAACGCTCGCACAGAATCTCTTTAACGAAGTACACAAATGATCTAATTCTTTTATGGTTTGAAGATGATAAGATTTCAAGCCAATTCTCATTGGTGTCTCCGTCAAGAAACACCTCGGGAAAGGCAGTTTTGCATTTTAAATGACAAGCAGGACAGTTATTAAGAATGTGGTGTAAAGACTCCTCCTCCCCTCCACAAAAAGTGCAATCATTGGACTCAAATATATATACAGTTTTACCGAGATTAACTCTACAAATGTACTTATTCATGAGTCTTAATTGGGCAAAAATTCTTTTAACTATTAGAGAGGAACGGGATAATAAATATGTCTGAGTTCCGGAATTAAGCGACAAATGTGGGTAAATCAAAAGACTCTTAGAATTACAACGGAGGTCAGAATCCTGAGATCTTAGATAGTTTCCGTAAGCATCGAGAATTGAGGACTTAATAAGATGTATGGTATCCAAAGAGAGGACCGACCAATTATCTGCAGAACCCGGCACCTGAAAAGAGGCTTTGAGTTGAAGAAACCAATTAAACTTATACTGCGGTTTACCAATCGCCAATACTCTAAGTCCCTCGAAACACTGTCTGGGGTATCTTGAATAATCCATCTTAGAAATTTTGTAAATCCAGTTCAGTATATTCGATAAGACCTTATAAGAAAGGCGAAGAGACCCAGTCTCTAGTCTAACGGCATAATTCGGTGTGTTTTTAGGTAGAGATAAAAGTCTCTTAAAAAAATAAAGTTGCACTTTCTCTATCATGTCAAAATAATTCAGGCCCCAAATCTGGACACCATACTGCAAAATGCTTACCGAAAGGCTCTGAAATAGTCTTAAATAAGTATTCCAGGAGTCAGCCCCGAAGGAAAAAATAACCCTCATTATCCCACCTATTGCCGTATTTGCTGCACTTACTGCTCTCTCTGCGGCAGGGGAAAAGGAGCATGAATTCGAAAAAGGAATACTCAGATAAGTATACTGTTTCACCACTTCAATACGGTCCGAACCAAAATTGAAAAATTTAAATTTTTTTGCAACTGCGTTTCTCGCTCTGGTAAAAATAACAATTTTTGTTTTCTCCGTATTGACAGTTAGACCATTTACTTGACAATAAGTACATAAAACTTTTAGTTTTTTGCTCACTTCTAAAGGAGAGTCAGTAACTGAAAGTCCTCTACAATCATTATTGATTAAACATTGTTTCATATCACTTATAAACAAAATGAATAGATATGGGCTTAAAACTTCCCCTTGAAGTACACCTTTTGTAACCTTGATAAAATCCGTACATCCCTCACTTGTTTTGATACATGTATAAGAAAAATCGTAGAAGCTTCGAATCACTCTAATTAATTTAGAGCTCATGCCCATTTGGTGCAATTTATTCCATAACAACTGGTGTGGAATAGATGGAAAAGCCCCTTTAAAATCGATGAAGGTGGCATAGACTACAGCACCAGGATTTTTTAAATGAATCTGAATGATCGCATATAATGAAAATAAGTTGTCTAAACAGCTTCTACCTTTTCTAAAGCCTGATTGAGATTCAGGAAATAGTTGTAAGTCCGATGCCCAAGCGGATAATCGATCACATATAATTTGCGTGAAAATTTTTGCCAATGTAATCGGTCTGTAGTTCCCCGGGTCATCAAACTCTCCCTTTTTATAAAGCATGAATGTGGATAATTTTCACCAAGCTTTGGGTACCGATTCTTCAGTTAATATCTTATTAAAAAGATGCTCCATAAAAAGTAGCTAATTTTGCGGAAGATTCTTAAAAAATTCATAACCTATTCCATCGACCCCGGGGGCCTTTCCACCTTTACAATGCCACAGACAAGAGATGATTTCTTCCGCTGAAATGCTACCGTCTAACCTTGGATTAGATACGTTTAAAAAAACCGTCTCAACAGAAAAGGCAGTTACCGGCTCAGGATAGCAAGCTAAGAGATATTGTTGCCATGTAACTAACTTAATATGAGACTGTTGAGTTGAACGCACTTTAAACATATTGATAATAGACCAAAAATTTTGAGATTGTTTACATTTAATAAATTAACTTTAGAATCAAATGAAAAATCTAATGTTTTAGCATTATTTAGCGCTAAGAGAACTCGTCTTTTTGCTAGCTTAAGTTCTTTGTCAACCCAAGGTTTTCTTTTAATACCTTTGAAAGAAGAGTTTCTTCTTACCATTCCCAAATCCTGAGCCACACAAGATATATTTCTTATCAAAGTAAAATTCAAATCATGGACATTTTGGTCCAGATCCGACACATTCTCCCTCCATGCCATGTTTGTTGTAAAATTTTCCGCTTTACTTAGATCGAAAATTAATTTTTCAGTAGAATTAATTGGATTCTTTTTTGGAACTTGAAAATCTGTATTCATAAACAAAACTATTGGAAGATGGTCAGAGAGGGTAGGAAGGTGTAGGACCCGAACATCATAAAAAATAGACAGACAATTTAAAGAGACCCAGATTAAATCAATTACACTAAATCCCTGTGGTCCCAAAAAAGTAAAATTAGCTGGCATGTCGTTCGAAGAGCGACCATTTAAAAGAATAAAATTACAAGATTCCATCAGGTCCACAAACCGCCTACCTTTAAAATTAGATACTTCATCTCTGGTAGATCTTACAGGACTAAAATAGCAAAAATAATCAAAAACGGAAGAATCTAACTGATTTAAAAAACCGACTCTACAATTAAAATCTCCGCCTATCACTATCGGTAGTTCAGGGTATTTTTCAGAAATAAAATTTTAAGTTACATTTAAGTTTTCGAAATAAGAGATAAAATCCTGATCTGGCGGAAAGTAAACCAACGCAAGAATAAAACATTTGTAAGTAGAATTGATCTTAACAAAAATATAATTGGCGTTAATAAACAATTCTCTGACTTTATATAACTTAGAATTAAAAGCGATTAGCAGGCCACCCTTAGCTCTGCCATGGATACTGAACCTGACAGCCGGAGAAACAATAATCTTGAAGTCTGGAAGTAGATGAACCTTTAAGTCAGGTTAAGTAGACCATGTTTCACAAATGCATAAGATATCCGTTATTTGAAGCTCCTTGAGGATGTCCGAAATATTCCCAATTCCATGAACATTACAGAAAATTATTTTGGACTTGAGAGTATTCAAAGGAGGAGAGGAAGTAGACCTGACAGGCAACACTTTCGAGGTATCACTTACGCATTGTTGCTATATGAAAGGAGATTGATCCTTTTCGTTGTCTAAGCGGGCCTTTTTAGGTACCAAGGGCTCTGCCGAAGTAGAGAAATTAAAAGATTTCTCAAAATGTAGTACACTTTGCAATCCTTTCGAGACTTCAGTAGAAACTTTAGAGTGGCGACCCCTTTTTTTTATTATGTCCAGTGATTTTACCGAAGAAGGTGAATCAACCCTTGAATTTGTAGATTGGTTCATAACAGTCAAGGTGGTGGGTAAATTAGCGTCAGATAGTAATGAAGCCGACATTTTCTTTGACTTCCCAGCATCCTTGATCAAAATTGTGGAACCCTTTAAAACTGCTTCCACACCGGAATTCCGAAGTTTAAGCAACTGTGGCAATAACTCTCGACGTTTTTCCCTTTCTTCTTTAGAACGGTCGTTGGAGATGATAAAACTCAATTTTTTAAACTCATTTATTTTGCCAAAAACAGCTTTCACCCATCTCGTTGCTATAAATTTTATTAATACCGGACGATTACCAGGAATTTTGCCCAATCGAAAAATATCATCGATAGCCACCTCTGGAATCTCCAGGCCCACTTTCTTAAAAATCTCGAAGATGACAGAAAATAGATTTTTATTGAGATCATCTACATCGTCCAGTTTAAATAAAACGATGTTTTTTGCCCTGGCATTATAATCCAGCTTAGCTATCAATTTTTCAGAATAAGAGATTCTGTTTTCGAGATTACAAACATTCCCTGAGAGAGATTCAACAAGTTGATTTGTTTGTTGTATATTAGAGGATAAAGTCTTGTGAGACTCAGTGAGTGTCTCGATTGATGATATTAAGCTTTTCCATTTCTCCTCATCGATAATAGGACATTTTCAAGGACTGGCAATAATTGACCACAACACTGACAAATTGAGAAAACAGGGGCAAATTGTATATATATAGGGTGACGTCCACTAATACCTTCAACCGAAGAAATTAATAATACAGTCTGAAAATTAAAATAACTATATCTGTGCACTTTTATTAAACAAAAAAAAAAAAAAAAGTGTATTTAAGCAGAGTAAACAAAGTTCAGCTTAAATTAAAGTCAAAAGTAACAGTTTATTTCCAAAAAAGCTCGCTCAACTAAGATCACCAATGTATAATCCTTTAGTAGCACAAAAAGGTCACTTCAATATATGAAAAATAGCACCATAAAACAGCACATGTAATATCACAAACATCAATGTACATAAATAACGAGAATGGAAAAGTATTCACGATTAACAAGAAATACAGTTATTGGCAGAAACGAAAATTGCCAGACATTAAGAGTGTATCAATTAGCGACTGTTACTCGGTGACAGTTCAAAAGTTATTAATTAAAAACAAAAAAAACATCTATAGTGCCGAACTTCAGGTGTGGACAGATTAAAGAAATGAATGAATTAAGTTGTTTATTATTATTATTACTAATAATTATTTATTTATTAATTACACTTATTGTAAATATTCAGGAAATTTCACGCGCGTATTGAAAGCAATAGAAATTCAAACATTTATTATTTTCATATTCTCTAACTTTTTAATTGCCTTCAATTCGCTTCTTGAAAATTTCTATAGACAATTGAAAGCAATAGAAATTGTCGATTTCCTCGTAGTCTCTACTGGTAGTCATTGAACCCTCATATTCAACTTATTCAACTTTTCAATTGCCTTCAGTTCGCTTCTTGAGAATTTTTGTAGTCAATTGAAAGCAATAGAAATTGTCGATTTTTCGTGGTCTCTACTGTTAGTCACTAAAATCTTCTATTCACATTCTCCATTTTTTCAATGGCTTCCAATTCGCTTCTTCATAATTTCTGTAGTCAATGAAAGCTATACAATTTTCTACTTTTTAAAGTTTCATTTCGAACTCTTTGCAGTTACTTGTATCGGTGACACATTCGCGCATTACAAAAATTGAGATTCTGATTAGTTTCAATGTCTCGTATCTTCCTACTAATAGAAAAAAATTCATTTTTCAGAAAATTCTATTGCTGGGAAGTGATATTTTAAAAAATGGAAAAATCGCGCAATCCAAATAATTGAGTATTCCCGTATTTCTAGCAAAATTTCCAACTTTCTAATTTTCTTCTATTCCTCCCCGTTTACCGGGTAGATAGCCGAGTGCGTTAATGCGTTATTGTTAGGTATTAGGTTCGGGATTGAATCCTCTCGTGGCGTTTAGAATTTTGAATTTGTTTTAAGCCGTTTAAACATCAATGAGGTCAATATTTAATGCTACTAAGAATTAATAAATTAAAAAAGTCGGGCAAGTACGAGTTACACCCTTACTAAAACCATGGTTCCGTAAAATTATTGTTAAATATTGTTAAATATTATTGAAACAAAAAGTGTATAAAATTTTTAAAATACTAATTGTATTTTTCAATTATTTCAAAAAAAATTTTATAATTTTTACCATTTTGTGGAAAAAATATGTATTTGTGTACGCTGCCGAATATATATTACATAAATTAATCGGACTAGTTCGTAGTTTATCAAAATACAATTGTTTAATTATTAAATATCATTTCACGACCTTATTTGAAAAAATTAGAAAAACTCTGTATCAAAATTAGAAAGTGGGATAAAAGTGTAAATAAGAATATTTACTTATTATATTTGAACTATTATTTATATTAGTAACACATTTTTGTGCAGCGTACACAAATACATATTTTATTCCACAAAATGGTAAAAATTATAAATTTTTTTTTGAAATAATTGAAAAATACAATTAGTAGGGGGAGAGTCGCCAGTTGTGAGAAGCGGATATATGTATTGTTTGTGTTAGATGCCAACACTGTGTGTGAAAATCGACTAAAAAACTTTTTTTCATATGTGCAAAGTACTTTTTTTTTAAGTTAATTATTTGGAAAAGCTAAATGTTATGCATTTTTATTTAGTATTTTCCTTATATTTTGTAATGCAATATTGCATTGTTTCAATCTACAGTTGGAAATTTTTTCTTTTTCCTCTTTCAAAATAGCGCCAATTTCCGGTTGTTGAGACACAGCAAGTCACCAGTTGTGAGACGGTGGCGCCGCCCATCTGGAATAGCCTATACTTTTCGTTATGCAGCATAAAGCGCTCTGTTCAGTTAGTTCGTTTACGTACATTTGATAACACAACAATTATTTAAAGTGTGGGAACATGCGCACAATTTATTTCATTTGCCTATATTGCGACAGCGATTTCGATGAAGAAAACTGATAGTCATATTTTAAAGAATAAATATTTTTATTAAGTATATAATAATATGTATTATCAATATATTTAGTTATTTATATTAAACATAATGTTTCATGACAAATTTGTTAAATTTTAGCATTTTTTATAAGTGTCTCACAACTGGACACCTTTTTTTTTGCCTAAAAAGATGTGCTCGGAAAATTGATCATAAAAATTTTTCGAGTTCATCTGAACAGTACACTTTCCATGAATAAAAGTTGCGTATTTAAGTTACTTTTGAACGGTGTATTTTATTTACGATTTCCTTTACCTATTTCCAATTTATAAGTCAAAAATAAAACCCGTCTCACAACTAGCGACTCTCCCCCTATTTTAAAAAAATTTTATACACTTTTTTGTTTCAACAATATTTAACATATTTAACAATAGTTGTACGAAACCCTTGGTTTTAGTACGGGTGTAACTCGTACTGTGCCCGATTTTATTTTATGCATTTTTGCAAATTTAAGCTCTCTAATTCTAATATTTTGACAGATAAGGGGGATGAGGGAAGATATGATCATTTTTAACCATTTTTTAAGTCGTGGTTATTTGCTCGAAAACAATATGATAACAGCTGCAACAAAGTTATCAAACTTTGTTCTGTAATCTACAAATAAAACTACATGTTCATACCAAATTATAACATTCTATGTCAAATAATTTTGTTATCAGCGCCAAGGAATGGCATTTTAAATGCAATTTAACTAAAAAATGACCGTATCTTCCCCCTTATCTGCCTAACTATTTGACTTAGAGAGCTGAAATTTGGTATGCACATGTATTTTTAGGTGTAGATTATATAAAAATTATAGAGAAGGTGATGGTCATAGTGCTGTCAAAGTAATAACGATAGATTTAGGCCATAATACATTATAAATGCCCAAAAATCTTTTTACTTGCTTGACAACGCTATGACCAAGCCCTATAATCATGTTCTCTATTATTTTTCTGTAATCTACACGTGAAAACACATTTGTATACCAAATTTGAACTTTCTAAGACAGATAGGTTGGAACTTAAGTGGTGGGGCTATGGCCATTTTCATCATTTTTTAAAAAAGTTGTGAGTTTTTTGCTAAAAACCACTATGATAACAGCCTGTAACAAAGTTCACTTTAGTATTTCTGTAATCTACACGTCAAACTACATGTGTGTACCAAATTTCAGCACTCTAAATACAATAGTTTGTCAGATAGAGTGGAAAAAACATCAGCTTTATTGCATTTTTTTATAAAAAAA
>JAZKLR010000974.1:0-20020 GCA_037103525.1 Ganaspis brasiliensis
GTTCTTTATAAATTTTCTGTAATCTACACTTTAATCTACTTAGGTGTACAAAATTTTACCATCCTTAGTCAAATAGTTTGAAAGATTAGGGGGGGGGGGACATTGTCATTTTTGCCTGTTTTTTCGAAAAATCGTACTTTTTGGCTAGTAAACACTATGAATATCGCAATTACGAAAGTTCTCTATAATTTTTCTGTAATCTGCACGTAAATCTGCATACGTGTAAGAAATTGCAGCAGGCCAAGTCCAATAGTTTGAAAGATTAGGGGGGGGACATGGTTATTTTTTTGAATTTTGTTTAAAAAATCGTACTTTATGGCTAGTAAACACTATAAAGACCGCATTTACGGTATTTCTCTATAATTTTCATGTTCTCTACACGTAAACCTGCATATGTGTACAAAATTGCAGCATCCTAAGTCAAATAGTTTAATAGTTTGGGTGGGGGGGACATTGTCATTTTTTCCAGTTTTTTTCGAACAATCGTACTTTTTGGCTAGTAAACACTATGAATATCGCATTTACGAAAGTTCTCTATAATTTTTCTGTAATCTACACTTTAATCTACTTAGGTGTACAAAATTTTACCATCCTTAGTCAAATAGTTTGAAAGATTAGGGGGGGGGGGACATTGTCATTTTTGCCTGTTTTTTCGAAAAATCGTACTTTTTGGCTAGTAAACACTATGAATATCGCATTTACGAAAGTTCTCTATAATTTTTCTGTAATCTGCACGTAAATCTGCATACGTGTAAGAAATTGCAGCAGGCCAAGTCCAATAGTTTGAAAGATTAGGGGGGGGACATGGTTATTTTTTTGAATTTTTTTTAAAAAATCGTACTTTTTGGCTAGTAAACACTATAAAGACCGCATTTACGGTATTTCTCTATAATTTTCATGTAATCTACACGTAAACCTCCATATGTGTACAAAATTGCAGCATCCTAAGTCAAATAGTTTGGTAGTTTGGGGGGGGGGGGGGACATTGTCATTTTTTCCAGTTTTTTTCGAACAATCGTACTTTTTGGCTAGTAAACACTATGAATATCGCATTTACGAAAGTTCTCTATAATTTTTCTGTAATCTACACGTAAATCTGCATACGTGTAAGAAATTGCAGCAGGCCAAGTTCAATAGTTTGAAAGATTAGGGCGGGAAATGGTCATTTTTTCGAATTTTTTTCCAAAAATCGTACTTTTTGGCTAGTAAACACTATAAAGACCGCATTTACGAAATTTCTTTATAATTTTCATGTTATCTACACGTAAACCTGCGTATGTGTACAAAATTGCAGCATCCTTAGTCAAATAGTTTGGTAGTTTAGGGGGGGGGGACATTGTCATTTTTTCCAGTTTTTTCGAAAAATCGTACTTTTTGGCTAGTAAACACTATGAATATCGCATTTACGAAAGTTCTCTATAATTTTTCTGTAATCTGCACGTAAATCTGCATACGTGTAAGAAATTGCAGCAGGCCAAGTCCAATAGTTTGAAAGATTAGGGGGGGGACATGGTTATTTTTTTGAATTTTTTTTAAAAAATCGTACTTTTTGGCTAGTAAACACTATAAAGACCGAATTTACGGTATTTCTCTATAATTTTCATGTAATCTACACGTAAACCTCCATATGTGTACAAAATTGCAGCATCTTAAGTCAAATAGTTTGGTAGTTTGGGGGGGGGGGGGGGGGGACATTGTCATTTTTTCCAGTTTTTTTCGAACAATCGTACTTTTTGGCTAGTAAACACTATGAATATCGCATTTACGAAAGTTCTCTATAATTTTTCTGTAATCTACACGTAAATCTGCATATGTGTAAGAAATTGCAGCAGGCCAAGTTCAATAGTTTGAAAGATTAGGGCGGGACATGGTCATTTTTTCGAATTTTTTTCAAAATATCCTACTCTTTGGCTAGTAAACACTATGAATATCGCAATTACGAAAGTTCTCTATAATTTTTCTGTAATCTGCACGTAAATCTGCATACGTGTAAGAAATTGCAGCAGGCCAAGTCCAATAGTTTGAAAGATTAGGGGGGGGACATGGTTATTTTTTTGAATTTTGTTTAAAAAATCGTACTTTATGGCTAGTAAACACTATAAAGACCGCATTTACGGTATTTCTCTATAATTTTCATGTTCTCTACACGTAAACCTGCATATGTGTACAAAATTGCAGCATCCTAAGTCAAATAGTTTAATAGTTTGGGTGGGGGGGACATTGTCATTTTTTCCAGTTTTTTTCGAACAATCGTACTTTTTGGCTAGTAAACACTATGAATATCGCATTTACGAAAGTTCTCTATAATTTTTCTGTAATCTACACTTTAATCTACTTAGGTGTACAAAATTTTACCATCCTTAGTCAAATAGTTTGAAAGATTAGGGGGGGGGGGACATTGTCATTTTTGCCTGTTTTTTCGAAAAATCGTACTTTTTGGCTAGTAAACACTATGAATATCGCATTTACGAAAGTTCTCTATAATTTTTCTGTAATCTGCACGTAAATCTGCATACGTGTAAGAAATTGCAGCAGGCCAAGTCCAATAGTTTGAAAGATTAGGGGGGGGACATGGTTATTTTTTTGAATTTTTTTTAAAAATCGTACTTTTTGGCTAGTAAACACTATAAAGACCGCATTTACGGTATTTCTCTATAATTTTCATGTAATCTACACGTAAACCTCCATATGTGTACAAAATTGCAGCATCCTAAGTCAAATAGTTTGGTAGTTTGGGGGGGGGGGGGGACATTGTCATTTTTTCCAGTTTTTTTCGAACAATCGTACTTTTTGGCTAGTAAACACTATGAATATCGCATTTACGAAAGTTCTCTATAATTTTTCTGTAATCTACACGTAAATCTGCATACGTGTAAGAAATTGCAGCAGGCCAAGTTCAATAGTTTGAAAGATTAGGGCGGGAAATGGTCATTTTTTCGAATTTTTTTCCAAAAATCGTACTTTTTGGCTAGTAAACACTATAAAGACCGCATTTACGAAATTTCTTTATAATTTTCATGTTATCTACACGTAAACCTGCGTATGTGTACAAAATTGCAGCATCCTTAGTCAAATAGTTTGGTAGTTTAGGGGGGGGGGGACATTGTCATTTTTTCCAGTTTTTTCGAAAAATCGTACTTTTTGGCTAGTAAACACTATGAATATCGCATTTACGAAAGTTCTCTATAATTTTTCTGTAATCTGCACGTAAATCTGCATACGTGTAAGAAATTGCAGCAGGCCAAGTCCAATAGTTTGAAAGATTAGGGGGGGGACATGGTTATTTTTTTGAATTTTTTTTAAAAAATCGTACTTTTTGGCTAGTAAACACTATAAAGACCGAATTTACGGTATTTCTCTATAATTTTCATGTAATCTACACGTAAACCTCCATATGTGTACAAAATTGCAGCATCTTAAGTCAAATAGTTTGGTAGTTTGGGGGGGGGGGGGGGGACATTGTCATTTTTTCCAGTTTTTTTCGAACAATCGTACTTTTTGGCTAGTAAACACTATGAATATCGCATTTACGAAAGTTCTCTATAATTTTTCTGTAATCTACACGTAAATCTGCATATGTGTAAGAAATTGCAGCAGGCCAAGTTCAATAGTTTGAAAGATTAGGGCGGGACATGGTCATTTTTTCGAATTTTTTTCAAAATATCCTACTCTTTGGCTAGTAAACACTATGAATATCGCATTTACGAAAGTTCTCTATAATTTTTCTGTAATCTGCACGTAAATCTGCATACGTGTAAGAAATTGCAGCAGGCCAAGTCCAATAGTTTAAAAGATTAGGGGGGGACATGGTTATTTTTTTGAATTTTTTTTAAAAAATCGTACTTTTTGGCTAGTAAACACTATAAAGACCGAATTTACGGTATTTCTCTATAATTTTTATGTAATCTACACGTAAACCTCCATATGTGTACAAAATTGCAGCATCCTAAGTCAAATAGTTTGGTAGTTTGGGGGGGGGGGGGACATTGTCATTTTTTCCAGTTTTTTTCGAACAATCGTACTTTTTGGTTAGTAAACACTATGAATATCGCATTTACGAAAGTTCTCTATAATTTTTCTGTAATCTACACGTAAATCTGCATATGTGTAAGAAATTGCAGCAGGCCAAGTTCAATAGTTTGAAAGATTAGGGCGGGACATGGTCATTTTTTCGAATTTTTTTCAAAATATCCTACTCTTTGGCTAGTAAACACTATGAAGATCGCATTCACGAAAGTTCTTTATAAATTTTCTGTAATCTACACTTTAATCTACTTAGGTGTACAAAATTTTACCATCCTAAGTCAAATAGTTTGGTAGTTTGGGGGGGGGGGGGGACATTATCATTTTTTCCAGTTTTTTTCGAACAATCGTACTTTTTGGCTAGTAAACACTATGAATATCGCATTTACGAAAGTTCTCTATAATTTTTCTGTAATCTGCACGTAAATCTGCATACGTGTAAGAAATTGCAGCAGGCCAAGTCCAATAGTTTGAAAGATTAGGGGGGGGACATGGTTATTTTTTTGAATTTTTTTAAAAAATCGTACTTTTTGGCTAGTAAACACTATAAAGACCGAATTTACGGTATTTCTCTATAATTTTCATGTAATCTACACGTAAACCTCCATATGTGTACAAAATTGCAGCATCTTAAGTCAAATAGTTTGGTAGTTTGGGGGGGGGGGGGGACATTGTCATTTTTTCCAGTTTTTTTCGAACAATCGTACTTTTTGGCTAGTAAACACTATGAATATCGCATTTACGAAAGTTCTCTATAATTTTTCTGTAATCTACACGTAAATCTGCATATGTGTAAGAAATTGCAGCAGGCCAAGTTCAATAGTTTGAAAGATTAGGGCGGGACATGGTCATTTTTTCGAATTTTTTTCAAAATATCCTACTCTTTGGCTAGTAAACACTATGAATATCGCAATTACGAAAGTTCTCTATAATTTTTCTGTAATCTACACGTAAATCTGCATACGTGTAAGAAATTGCAGCAGGCCAAGTTCAATAGTTTGAAAGATTAGGGCGGGAAATGGTCATTTTTTCGAATATTTTTCCAAAAATCGTACTTTTTGGCTAGTAAACACTATAAAGACCGCATTTACGAAATTTCTTTATAATTTTCATGTTATCTACACGTAAACCTGCGTATGTGTATAAAATTGCAGCATCCTTAGTCAAATAGTTTGGTAGTTTAGGGGGGGGGGACATTGTCACTTTTTCCAGTTTTTTCGAAAAATATGGTACTTTTTGGCTAGTAAACACTATGAATATCGCATTTACGAAAGTTCTCTATAATTTTTCTGTAATCTGCACGTAAATCTGCATACGTGTAAGAAATTGCAGCAGGCCAAGTCCAATAGTTTAAAAGATTAGGGGGGGACATGGTTATTTTTTTGAATTTTTTTTAAAAAATCGTACTTTTTGGCTAGTAAACACTATAAAGACCGAATTTACGGTATTTCTCTATAATTTTTATGTAATCTACACGTAAACCTCCATATGTGTACAAAATTGCAGCATCCTAAGTCAAATAGTTTGGTAGTTTGGGGGGGGGGGGGGACATTGTCATTTTTTCCAGTTTTTTTCGAACAATCGTACTTTTTGGTTAGTAAACACTATGAATATCGCATTTACGAAAGTTCTCTATAATTTTTCTGTAATCTACACGTAAATCTGCATATGTGTAAGAAATTGCAGCAGGCCAAGTTCAATAGTTTGAAAGATTAGGGCGGGACATGGTCATTTTTTCGAATTTTTTTCAAAATATCCTACTCTTTGGCTAGTAAACACTATGAAGATCGCATTCACGAAAGTTCTTTATAAATTTTCTGTAATCTACACTTTAATCTACTTAGGTGTACAAAATTTTACCATCCTAAGTCAAATAGTTTGGTAGTTTGGGGGGGGGGGGGACATTATCATTTTTTCCAGTTTTTTTCGAACAATCGTACTTTTTGGCTAGTAAACACTATGAATATCGCATTTACGAAAGTTCTCTATAATTTTTCTGTAATCTACACGTAAATCTGCATACGTGTAAGAAATTGCAGCAGGCCAAGTCCAATAGTTTGAAAGATTAGGGGGGGGACATGGTTATTTTTTTGAATTTTTTTTTAAAAATCGTACTTTATGGCTAGTAAACACTATAAAGACCGCATTTACGGTATTCCTCTATAATTTTTATGTAATCTACACGTAAACCTGCATATGTGTACAAAATTGCAGCATCCTAAGTCAAATAGTTTGGTAGTTTGGGGGGGGGGGGACATTGTCATTTTTTCCAGTTTTTTTCGAACAATCGTACTTTTTGGCTAGTAAACACTATGAATATCGCATTTACGAAAGTTCTCTATAATTTTTCTGTAATCTACACGTAAATCTGCATACGTGTAAGAAATTGCAGCAGGCCAAGTTCAATAGTTTGAAAGATTAGGGCGGGAAATGGTCATTTTTTCGAATTTTTTTCCAAAAATCGTACTTTTTGGCTAGTAAACACTATAAAGACCGCATTTACGAAATTTCTTTATAATTTTCATGTTATCTACACGTAAACCTGCGTATGTGTACAAAATTGCAGCATCCTTAGTCAAATAGTTTGGTAGTTTAGGGGGGGGGGACATTGTCATTTTTTCCAGTTTTTTCGAAAAATCGTACTTTTTGGCTAGTAAACACTATGAATATCGCATTTACGAAAGTTCTCTATAATTTTTCTGTAATCTGCACGTAAATCTGCATACGTGTAAGAAATTGCAGCAGGCGAAGTCCAATAGTTTGAAAGATTAGGGGGGGGGACATGGTTATTTTTTTGAATTTTTTTTAAAAAATCGTACTTTTTGGCTAGTAAACACTATAAAGACCGAATTTACGGTATTTCTCTATAATTTTCATGTAATCTACACGTAAACCTCCATATGTGTACAAAATTGCAGCATCTTAAGTCAAATAGTTTGGTAGTTTGGGGGGGGGGGGACATTGTCATTTTTTCCAGTTTTTTTCGAACAATCGTACTTTTTGGCTAGTAAACACTATGAATATCGCATTTACGAAAGTTCTCTATAATTTTTCTGTAATCTACACGTAAATCTGCATATGTGTAAGAAATTGCAGCAGGCCAAGTTCAATAGTTTGAAAGATTAGGGCGGGACATGGTCATTTTTTCGAATTTTTTTCAAAATATCCTACTCTTTGGCTAGTAAACACTATGAATATCGCAATTACGAAAGTTCTCTATAATTTTTCTGTAATCTACACGTAAATCTGCATACGTGTAAGAAATTGCAGCAGGCCAAGTTCAATAGTTTGAAAGATTAGGGCGGGAAATGGTCATTTTTTCGAATTTTTATCCAAAATATCCTACTCTTTGGCTAGTAAACACTATGAAGATCGCATTCACGTAAGTTCTTTATAAATTTTCTGTAATCTACACTTTAATCTACTTAGGTGTACAAAATTTTACCATCCTTAGTCAAATAGTTTGAAAGATTAGGGGGGAGGGGGGACATTGTCATTTTTTCCTGTTTTTTCGAAAAATCGTACTTTTTGGGTAGCAAACACTATGAATATTGCATTTACGAAAGTTCTCTATAATTTTTCTGTAATCTGCACGTAAATCTGCATACGTGTAAGAAATTGCAGCAGGCCAAGTCCAATAGTTTAAAAGATTAGGGGGGGACATGGTTATTTTTTTGAATTTTTTTTAAAAAATCGTACTTTTTGGCTAGTAAACACTATAAAGACCGAATTTACGGTATTTCTCTATAATTTTTATGTAATCTACACGTAAACCTCCATATGTGTACAAAATTGCAGCATCCTAAGTCAAATAGTTTGGTAGTTTGGGGGGGGGGGGACATTGTCATTTTTTCCAGTTTTTTTCGAACAATCGTACTTTTTGGTTAGTAAACACTATGAATATCGCATTTACGAAAGTTCTCTATAATTTTTCTGTAATCTACACGTAAATCTGCATATGTGTAAGAAATTGCAGCAGGCCAAGTTCAATAGTTTGAAAGATTAGGGCGGGACATGGTCATTTTTTTCGAATTTTTTTCAAAATATCCTACTCTTTGGCTAGTAAACACTATGAAGATCGCATTCACGAAAGTTCTTTATAAATTTTCTGTAATCTACACTTTAATCTACTTAGGTGTACAAAATTTTACCATCCTTAGTCAAATAGTTTGAAAAATTAGGGGGAGGGCATGGTCATTTTTTCGAATTTTTTTCCAAAAATCGTACTTTTTGGCTAGTAAACACTATAAAGACCGCATTTACGAAATTTCTTTATAATTTTCATGTTATCTACACGTAAACCTGCGTATGTGTACAAAATTGCAGCATCCTTAGTCAAATAGTTTGGTAGTTTAGGGGGGGGGGGAAATTGTCATTTTTTCCAGTTTTTTCGAAAAATCGTACTTTTTGGCTAGTAAACACTATGAATATCGCATTTACGAATGTTCTCTATAATTTTTCTGTAATCTGCACGTAAATCTGCATACGTATAAGAAATTGCAGCAGGCCAAGTTCAATAGTTTGAAAGATTAGGGCGGGACATGATCATTTTTTCGAATTTTTTTCCAAAAAATCGTACTTTTTGGCTAGTAAACACTATAAAGACCGCATTTACGGTATTTCTCTATAATTTTCATGTTATCTACACGTAAACCTGCGTATGTGTACAAAATTGCAGCATCCTTAGTCAAATAGTTTGGTAGTTTAGGGGGTGGGGACATTGTCATTTTTTCTAGTTTTTTCGAAAAATCGTCCTTTTTGGCTAGAAAACACTATGAATATCGCATATACGAAAGTTCTCTATAATTTTTCTGTAATCTGCACGTAAATCTGCATACGTGTAAGAAATTGCAGCAGGCCAAGTCCAATAGTTTGAAAGATTAGGGGGGGGACATGGTTATTTTTTTGAATTTTGTTTAAAAAATCGTACTTTATGGCCAGTAAACACTATAAAGACCGCATTTACGGTATTTCTCTATAATTTTCATGTTCGCTACACGTAAACCTGCATATGTGTACAAAATTGCAGCATCCTAAGTCAAATAGTTTAATAGTTTGGGTGGGGGGGACATTGTCATTTTTTCCAGTTTTTTTCGAACAATCGTACTTTTTGGCTAGTAAACACTATGAATATCGCATTTACGAAAGTTCTCTATAATTTTTCTGTAATCTACACTTTAATCTACTTAGGTGTACAAAATTTTACCATCCTTAGTCAAATAGTTTGAAAGATTAGGGGGGGGGGGACATTGTCATTTTTGCCTGTTTTTTCGAAAAATCGTACTTTTTGGCTAGTAAACACTATGAATATCGCATTTACGAAAGTTCTCTATAATTTTTCTGTAATCTGCACGTAAATCTGCATACGTGTAAGAAATTGCAGCAGGCCAAGTCCAATAGTTTGAAAGATTAGGGGGGGGACATGGTTATTTTTTTGAATTTTTTTTAAAAAATCGTACTTTTTGGCTAGTAAACACTATAAAGACCGCATTCACGAAAGTTTTCTATAATTTTTCTGTAATCTACACGTAAATCTGCATATGTGTAAGAAATTGCAGCAGGCCAAGTTCAATAGTTTAAAAAATTAGGGCGGGACATGGTCATTTTTTCGAATTTTTTTCAAAACATCCTACTCTTTGGCTAGTAAACACTATGAAGATCGCATTCACGAAAGTTCTTTATAAATTTTCTGTAATCTACACTTTAATCTACTTAGCTGTACAAAATTTTACCATCCTTAGTCAAATAGTTTGAAAGATTAGGGGGGGGGGGGGGACATTGTCATTTTTGCCTGTTTTTTCGAAAAATCGTACTTTTTGGCTAGTAAACACTATGAATATCGCAATTACGAAAGTTCTCTATAATTTTTCTGTAATCTACACGTAAATCTGCATACGTGTAAGAAATTGCAGCAGGCCAAGTTCAATAGTTTGAAAGATTAGGGCGGGAAATGGTCATTTTTTCGAATATTTTTCCAAAAATCGTACTTTTTGGCTAGTAAACACTATAAAGACCGCATTTACGAAATTTCTTTATAATTTTCATGTTATCTACACGTAAACCTGCGTATGTGTATAAAATTGCAGCATCCTTAGTCAAATAGTTTGGTAGTTTAGGGGGGGGGGGGGGGACATTGTCATTTTTTCCAGTTTTTTCGAAAAATATGGTACTTTTTGGCTAGTAAACACTATGAATATCGCATTTACGAAAGTTCTCTATAATTTTTCTGTAATCTGCACGTAAATCTGCATACGTGTAAGAAATTGCAGCAGGCCAAGTCCAATAGTTTGAAAGATTAGGGGGGGGACATGGTTATTTTTTTGAATTTTTTTTAAAAAATCGTACTTTTTGGCTAGTAAACACTATAAAGACCGCATTTACGGTATTTCTCTATAATTTTCATGTAATCTACACGTAAACCTGCATATGTGTACAAAATTGCAGCATCCTAAGTCAAATAGTTTGGTAGTTTGGGGGGGGGGACATTATCATTTTTTCCAGTTTTTTTCGAACAATCGTACTTTTTGGCTAGTAAACACTATGAATATCGCATTTACGAAAGTTCTCTATAATTTTTCTGTAATCTACACGTAAATCTGCATAATTGCAGCAGGCCAAGTTCAATAGTTTGAAAGATTAGGGCGGGACATGGTCATTTTTTCGAATTTTTTTCAAAATATCCTACTCTTTGGCTAGTAAACACTATGAAGATCGCATTCACGAAAGTTCTTTATAAATTTTCTGTAATCTACACTTTAATCTACTTAGGTGTACAAAATTTTACCATCCTTAGTCAAATAGTTTGAAAGATTAGGGGGGGGGGGGGGACATTGTCATTTTTGCCTGTTTTTTCGAAAAATCGTACTTTTTGGCTAGTAAACACTATGAATATCGCAATTACGAAAGTTCTCTATAATTTTTCTGTAATCTGCACGTAAATCTGCATACGTGTAAGAAATTGCAGCAGGCCAAGTCCAATAGTTTGAAAGATTAGGGGGGGGGACATGGTTATTTTTTTGAATTTTTTTTAAAAAATCATACTTTTTGGCTAGTAAACACTATAAAGACCGAATTTACGGTATTTCTCTATAATTTTCATGTAATCTACACGTAAACCTTCATATGTGTACAAAATTGCAGCATCCTAAGTTCAATAGTTTGGTAGTTTGGGGGGGGGGGGACATTGTAATTTTTTCCAGTTTTTTTCGAACAATCGTACTTTTTGGCTAGTAAACACTATGAATATCGCATTTACGAAAGTTCTCTATAATTTTTCTGTAATCTACACGTAAATCTGCATATGTGTAAGAAATTGCAGCAGGCCAAGTTCAATAGTTTGAAAGATTAGGGCGGGACATGGTCATTTTTTCGAATTTTTTTCAAAATATCCTACTCCTTGGCTAGTAAACACTATGAAGATCGCATTCACGAAAGTTCTTTATAAATTTTCTGAATTCTACACTTTAATCTACTTAGGTGTACAAAATTTTACCATCCTTAGTCAAATAGTTTGAAAGATTAGGGGGGGGGGGGGGGGACATTGTTATTTTTGCCTGTTTTTTCGAAAAATCGTACTTTTTGGCTAGTAAACACTATAAAGACCGAATTTACGGTATTTCTCTATAATTTTCATGTAATCTACACGTAAACCTGCATATGTGTACAAAATTGCAGCATCCTAAGTCAAATAGTTTGGTAGTTTGGGTGGGGGGGACATTGTCATTTTTTCCAGTTTTTTTCGAACAATCGTACTTTTTGGCTAGTAAACACTATGAATATCGCATTTACGAAAGTTCTCTATAATTTTTCTGTAATCTACACTTTAATCTACTTAGGTGTACAAAATTTTACCATCCTTAGTCAAATAGTTTGAAAGATTAGGGGGGGGGGGACATTGTCATTTTTGCCTGTTTTTTCGAAAAATCGTACTTTTTGGCTAGTAAACACTATGAATATCGCATTTACGAAAGTTCTCTATAATTTTTCTGTAATCTGCACGTAAATCTGCATACGTGTAAGAAATTGCAGCAGGCCAAGTCCAATAGTTTGAAAGATTAGGGGGGGGACATGGTTATTTTTTTGAATTTTTTTTAAAAAATCGTACTTTTTGGCTAGTAAACACTATAAAGACCGCATTTACGGTATTTCTCTATATTAAATTTTCAGTATTATCTACACTGTAAACCTCCATATGTGTACAAAATTGCAGCATCCTAAGTCAAATAGTTTGGTAGTTTGGGGGGGGGGACATTGTCATTTTTTCCAGGTTTTTTCGAACAATCGTACTTTTTGGCTAGTAAACACTATGAATATCGCATTTACGAAAGTTTTCTATAATTTTTCTGTAATCTACACGTAAATCTGCATATGTGTAAGAAATTGCAGCAGGCCAAGTTCAATAGTTTGAAAGATTAGGGCGGGACATGGTCATTTTTTCGAATTTTTTTCAAAACATCCTACTCTTTGGCTAGTAAACACTATGAAGATCGCATTCACGAAAGTTCTTTATAAATTTTCTGTAATCTACACTTTAATCTACTTAGCTGTACAAAATTTTACCATCCTTAGTCAAATAGTTTGAAAGATTAGGGGGGGGGGGGGGACATTGTCATTTTGCCTGTTTTTTCGAAAAATCGTACTTTTTGGCTAGTAAACACTATGAATATCGCAATTACGAAAGTTCTCTATAATTTTTCTGTAATCTACACGTAAATCTGCATACGTGTAAGAAATTGCAGCAGGCCAAGTTCAATAGTTTGAAAGATTAGGGCGGGAAATGGTCATTTTTTCGAATATTTTTCCAAAAATCGTACTTTTTGGCTAGTAAACACTATAAAGACCGCATTTACGAAATTTCTTTATAATTTTCATGTTATCTACACGTAAACCTGCGTATGTGTATAAAATTGCAGCATCCTTAGTCAAATAGTTTGGTAGTTTAGGGGGGGGGGGGGACATTGTCATTTTTTCCAGTTTTTTCGAAAAATATGGTACTTTTTGGCTAGTAAACACTATGAATATCGCATTTACGAAAGTTCTCTATAATTTTTCTGTAATCTGCACGTAAATCTGCATACGTGTAAGAAATTGCAGCAGGCCAAGTCCAATAGTTTGAAAGATTAGGGGGGGGACATGGTTATTTTTTTGAATTTTTTTTAAAAAATCGTACTTTTTGGCTAGTAAACACTATAAAGACCGCATTTACGGTATTTCTCTATAATTTTCATGTAATCTACACGTAAACCTGCATATGTGTACAAAATTGCAGCATCCTAAGTCAAATAGTTTGGTAGTTTGGGGGGGGGGGGGACATTGTCATTTTTTCCAGTTTTTTTCGAACAATCGTACTTTTTGGCTAGTAAACACTATGAATATCGCATTTACGAAAGTTCTCTATAATTTTTCTGTAATCTGCACGTAAATCTGCATACGTGTAAGAAATTGCAGCAGGCCAAGTCCAATAGTTTGAAAGATTAGGGGGGGGACATGGTTATTTTTTTGAATTTTTTTTAAAAAATCGTACTTTTTGGCTAGTAAACACTATAAAGACCGCATTTACGGTATTTCTCTATAATTTTCATGTAATCTACACGTAAACCTGCATATGTGTACAAAATTGCAGCAGGCCAAGTTCAATAGTTTGAAAGATTAGGGCGGGACATGGTCATTTTTTCGAATTTTTTTCAAAATATCCTACTCTTTGGCTAGTAAACACTATGAAGATCGCATTCACGAAAGTTCTTTATAAATTTTCTGTAATCTACACTTTAATCTACTTAGGTGTACAAAATTTTACCATCCTTAGTCAAATAGTTTGAAAGATTAGGGGGGGGGGGGGGACATTGTCATTTTTGCCTGTTTTTTCGAAAAATCGTACTTTTTGGCTAGTAAACACTATGAATATCGCAATTACGAAAGTTCTCTATAATTTTTCTGTAATCTGCACGTAAATCTGCATACGTGTAAGAAATTGCAGCAGGCCAAGTCCAATAGTTTGAAAGATTAGGGGGGGGACATGGTTATTTTTTTGAATTTTTTTTTAAAAAATCATACTTTTTGGCTAGTAAACACTATAAAGACCGAATTTACGGTATTTCTCTATAATTTTCATGTAATCTACACGTAAACCTTCATATGTGTACAAAATTGCAGCATCCTAAGTTCAATAGTTTGGTAGTTTGGGGGGGGGGGGACATTGTAATTTTTTCCAGTTTTTTTCGAACAATCGTACTTTTTGGCTAGTAAACACTATGAATATCGCATTTACGAAAGTTCTCTATAATTTTTCTGTAATCTACACGTAAATCTGCATATGTGTAAGAAATTGCAGCAGGCCAAGTTCAATAGTTTGAAAGATTAGGGCGGGACATGGTCATTTTTTCGAATTTTTTTCAAAATATCCTACTCCTTGGCTAGTAAACACTATGAAGATCGCATTCACGAAAGTTCTTTATAAATTTTCTGAATTCTACACTTTAATCTACTTAGGTGTACAAAATTTTACCATCCTTAGTCAAATAGTTTGAAAGATTAGGGGGGGGGGGGGGGGGGACATTGTTATTTTTGCCTGTTTTTTCGAAAAATCGTACTTTTTGGCTAGTAAACACTATAAAGACCGAATTTACGGTATTTCTCTATAATTTTCATGTAATCTACACGTAAACCTGCATATGTGTACAAAATTGCAGCATCCTAAGTCAAATAGTTTGGTAGTTTGGGTGGGGGGGGACATTGTCATTTTTTCCAGTTTTTTTCGAACAATCGTACTTTTTGGCTAGTAAACACTATGAATATCGCATTTACGAAAGTTCTCTATAATTTTTCTGTAATCTACACTTTAATCTACTTAGGTGTACAAAATTTTACCATCCTTAGTCAAATAGTTTGAAAGATTAGGGGGGGGGGGACATTGTCATTTTTGCCTGTTTTTTCGAAAAATCGTACTTTTTGGCTAGTAAACACTATGAATATCGCATTTACGAAAGTTCTCTATAATTTTTCTGTAATCTGCACGTAAATCTGCATACGTGTAAGAAATTGCAGCAGGCCAAGTCCAATAGTTTGAAAGATTAGGGGGGGGGACATGGTTATTTTTTTGAATTTTTTTAAAAAATCGTACTTTTTGGCTAGTAAACACTATAAAGACCGCATTTACGGTATTTCTCTATAATTTTCATGTAATCTACACGTAAACCTCCATATGTGTACAAAATTGCAGCATCCTAAGTCAAATAGTTTGGTAGTTTGGGGGGGGGGGACATTGTCATTTTTTCCAGTTTTTTTCGAACAATCGTACTTTTTGGCTAGTAAACACTATGAATATCGCATTTACGAAAGTTTTCTATAATTTTTCTGTAATCTACACGTAAATCTGCATATGTGTAAGAAATTGCAGCAGGCCAAGTTCAATAGTTTGAAAGATTAGGGCGGGACATGGTCATTTTTTCGAATTTTTTTCAAAACATCCTACTCTTTGGCTAGTAAACACTATGAAGATCGCATTCACGAAAGTTCTTTATAAATTTTCTGTAATCTACACTTTAATCTACTTAGCTGTACAAAATTTTACCATCCTTAGTCAAATAGTTTGAAAGATTAGGGGGGGGGGGGGGGACATTGTCATTTTTGCCTGTTTTTTTGAAAAATCGTACTTTTTGGCTAGTAAACACTATGAATATCGCAATTACGAAAGTTCTCTATAATTTTTCTGTAATCTACACGTAAATCTGCATACGTGTAAGAAATTGCAGCAGGCCAAGTTCAATAGTTTGAAAGATTAGGGCGGGAAATGGTCATTTTTTCGAATATTTTTCCAAAAATCGTACTTTTTGGCTAGTAAACACTATAAAGACCGCATTTACGAAATTTCTTTATAATTTTCATGTTATCTACACGTAAACCTGCGTATGTGTATAAAATTGCAGCATCCTTAGTCAAATAGTTTGGTAGTTTAGGGGGGGGGGGACATTGTCATTTTTTCCAGTTTTTTCGAAAAATATGGTACTTTTTGGCTAGTAAACACTATGAATATCGCATTTACGAAAGTTCTCTATAATTTTTCTGTAATCTGCACGTAAATCTGCATACGTGTAAGAAATTGCAGCAGGCCAAGTCCAATAGTTTGAAAGATTAGGGGGGGGACATGGTTATTTTTTTGAATTTTTTTTAAAAAATCGTACTTTTTGGCTAGTAAACACTATAAAGACCGCATTTACGGTATTTCTCTATAATTTTCATGTAATCTACACGTAAACCTGCATATGTGTACAAAATTGCAGCATCCTAAGTCAAATAGTTTGGTAGTTTGGGGGGGGGGGGGACATTGTCATTTTTTCCAGTTTTTTTCGAACAATCGTACTTTTTGGCTAGTAAACACTATGAATATCGCATTTACGAAAGTTCTCTATAATTTTTCTGTAATCTGCACGTAAATCTGCATACGTGTAAGAAATTGCAGCAGGCCAAGTCCAATAGTTTGAAAGATTAGGGGGGGGGACATGGTTATTTTTTTGAATTTTTTTTAAAAAATCGTACTTTTTGGCTAGTAAACACTATAAAGACCGCATTTACGGTATTTCTCTATAATTTTCATGTAATCTACACGTAAACCTGCATATGTGTACAAAATTGCAGCATCCTAAGTCAAATAGTTTGGTAGTTTGGGGGGGGGGGGGACATTGTCATTTTTTCCAGTTTTTTTCGAACAATCGTAATTTTTGGCTAGTAAACACTATGAATATCTCATTTACGAAAGTTCTCTATAATTTTTCTGTAATCTACACGTAAATCTGCATACGTGTAAGAAATTGCAGCAGGCCAAGTTCAATAGTTTGAAAGATTAGGGCGGGAAATGGTCATTTTTTCGAATTTTTATCCAAAATATCCTACTCTTTGGCTAGTAAACACTATGAAGATCGCATTCACGTAAGTTCTTTATAAATTTTCTGTAATCTACACTTTAATCTACTTAGGTGTACAAAATTTTACCATCCTTAGTCAAATAGTTTGAAAGATTAGGGGGGAGGGGGGACATTGTCATTTTTTCCTGTTTTTTCGAAAAATCGTACTTTTTGGGTAGCAAACACTATGAATATTGCATTTACGAAAGTTCTCTATAATTTTTCTGTAATCTGCACGTAAATCTGCATACGTGTAAGAAATTGCAGCAGGCCAAGTCCAATAGTTTAAAAGATTAGGGGGGGACATGGTTATTTTTTTGAATTTTTTTTAAAAAATCGTACTTTTTGGCTAGTAAACACTATAAAGACCGAATTTACGGTATTTCTCTATAATTTTTATGTAATCTACACGTAAACCTCCATATGTGTACAAAATTGCAGCATCCTAAGTCAAATAGTTTGGTAGTTTGGGGGGGGGGGGGGGGGGACATTGTCATTTTTTCCAGTTTTTTTCGAACAATCGTACTTTTTGGCTAGTAAACACTATGAATATCGCAATTACGAAAGTTCTCTATAATTTTTCTGTAATCTGCACGTAAATCTGCATACGTGTAAGAAATTGCAGCAGGCCAAGTCCAATAGTTTGAAAGATTAGGGGGGGGGACATGGTTATTTTTTTGAATTTTTTTTTAAAAATCGTACTTTATGGCTAGTAAACACTATAAAGACCGCATTTACGGTATTTCTCTATAATTTTCATGTAATCTACACGTAAACCTGCATATGTGTACAAAATTGCAGCATCCTAAGTCAAATAGTTTGGTAGTTTGGGGGGGGGGACATTATCATTTTTTCCAGTTTTTTTCGAACAATCGTACTTTTTGGCTAGTAAACACTATGAATATCGCATTTACGAAAGTTCTCTATAATTTTTCTGTAATCTACACGTAAATCTGCATACGTGTAAGAAATTGCAGCAGGCCAAGTTCAATAGTTTGAAAGATTAGGGCGGGACATGGTCATTTTTTCGAATTTTTTTCAAAATATCCTACTCTTTGGCTAGTAAACACTATGAAGATCGCATTCACGAAAGTTCTTTATAAATTTTCTGTAATCTACACTTTAATCTACTTAGGTGTACAAAATTTTACCATCCTTAGTCAAATAGTTTGAAAGATTAGGGGGGGGGGGGGACATTGTCATTTTTGCCTGTTTTTTCGAAAAATCGTACTTTTTGGCTAGTAAACACTATGAATATCGCAATTACGAAAGTTCTCTATAATTTTTCTGTAATCTGCACGTAAATCTGCATACGTGTAAGAAATTGCAGCAGGCCAAGTCCAATAGTTTGAAAGATTAGGGGGGGGACATGGTTATTTTTTTGAATTTTTTTTAAAAAATCATACTTTTTGGCTAGTAAACACTATAAAGACCGAATTTACGGTATTTCTCTATAATTTTCATGTAATCTACACGTAAACCTTCATATGTGTACAAAATTGCAGCATCCTAAGTTCAATAGTTTGGTAGTTTGGGGGGGGGGGGACATTGTAATTTTTTCCAGTTTTTTTCGAACAATCGTACTTTTTGGCTAGTAAACACTATGAATATCGCATTTACGAAAGTTCTCTATAATTTTTCTGTAATCTACACGTAAATCTGCATATGTGTAAGAAATTGCAGCAGGCCAAGTTCAATAGTTTGAAAGATTAGGGCGGGACATGGTCATTTTTTCGAATTTTTTTCAAAATATCCTACTCCTTGGCTAGTAAACACTATGAAGATCGCATTCACGAAAGTTCTTTATAAATTTTCTGAATTCTACACTTTAATCTACTTAGGTGTACAAAATTTTACCATCCTTAGTCAAATAGTTTGAAAGATTAGGGGGGGGGGGGGGGGACATTGTTATTTTTGCCTGTTTTTTCGAAAAATCGTACTTTTTGGCTAGTAAACACTATAAAGACCGAATTTACGGTATTTCTCTATAATTTTCATGTAATCTACACGTAAACCTGCATATGTGTACAAAATTGCAGCATCCTAAGTCAAATAGTTTGGTAGTTTGGGTGGGGGGGACATTGTCATTTTTTCCAGTTTTTTTCGAACAATCGTACTTTTTGGCTAGTAAACACTATGAATATCGCATTTACGAAAGTTCTCTATAATTTTTCTGTAATCTACACTTTAATCTACTTAGGTGTACAAAATTTTACCATCCTTAGTCAAATAGTTTGAAAGATTAGGGGGGGGGGGACATTGTCATTTTTGCCTGTTTTTTCGAAAAATCGTACTTTTTGGCTAGTAAACACTATGAATATCGCATTTACGAAAGTTCTCTATAATTTTTCTGTAATCTGCACGTAAATCTGCATACGTGTAAGAAATTGCAGCAGGCCAAGTCCAATAGTTTGAAAGATTAGGGGGGGGACATGGTTATTTTTTTGAATTTTTTTTAAAAAATCGTACTTTTTGGCTAGTAAACACTATAAAGACCGCATTTACGGTATTTCTCTATAATTTTCATGTAATCTACACGTAAACCTCCATATGTGTACAAAATTGCAGCATCCTAAGTCAAATAGTTTGGTAGTTTGGGGGGGGGGGACATTGTCATTTTTTCCAGTTTTTTTCGAACAATCGTACTTTTTGGCTAGTAAACACTATGAATATCGCATTTACGAAAGTTTTCTAT
Organism: Ganaspis brasiliensis; assembly: GCA_037103525.1. Classification (NCBI taxonomy): domain Eukaryota; kingdom Metazoa; phylum Arthropoda; class Insecta; order Hymenoptera; family Figitidae; genus Ganaspis; species Ganaspis brasiliensis. Next base: position 19,618 of record JAZKLR010000974.1, read on the forward strand.
AATTTTTCTGTAATCTACACGTAAATCTGCATATGTGTAAGAAATTGCAGCAGGCCAAGTTCAATAGTTTGAAAGATTAGGGCGGGACATGGTCATTTTTTCGAATTTTTTTCAAAACATCCTACTCTTTGGCTAGTAAACACTATGAAGATCGCATTCACGAAAGTTCTTTATAAATTTTCTGTAATCTACACTTTAATCTACTTAGCTGTACAAAATTTTACCATCCTTAGTCAAATAGTTTGAAAGATTAGGGGGGGGGGGGGGACATTGTCATTTTTGCCTGTTTTTTCGAAAAATCGTACTTTTTGGCTAGTAAACACTATGAATATCGCAATTACGAAAGTTCTCTATAATTTTTCTGTAATCTACACGTAAATCTGCATACGTGTAAGAAATTGCA
>JAZKLR010000975.1:0-27079 GCA_037103525.1 Ganaspis brasiliensis
AAAGTACAATTTTTAAAAAAAAATCGAAAAAATGTCCATGTTCCCCACCCGCCTAATCTTTTAAACTATTTGACTTAAGATGTTGAAATTTAGTACACGTATGTAGACTTACGTGTTGATTACAGGAAATTATAGACAACTTTCGTAAAGGCGGTCTTCATAGCGTTTACTAGCCGAAAAGTACAATTTTTTAAAAAAAATATGAAAAAATGACTATGTTTCCCCTACTTTCCCCCCCATCTTTAAGCAACTTAACTATTCGGCTAGGGATGCTAAAATTGAGTACACGTATGCAGATTTACGTGTAGATTACAGAAAAGTTATAGAGAACTTTCGTAAAGGCGGTCTTCACAGCGTTTACTAGCCAAAAAGTACAATTTTGAAAAAAAAATATGAAAAAATGACTATGTTTCTCCTACCTTCCCCCCCCCCTTTAATCAACTAAACTATTCGGCTAGGATGCTAAAATTTAGTACACGTATGCAGATTTACGTGTTGATTACAGGAAAATTATAAACAAGTTTCGTAAAGGCGGTGTTGATTGTGTTTACTAGCCAAAAAGTACAATTTTTAAAAAAAAATTCAAAAAATGAACATGACCCACCCCCGATCTTTAATCAACTTAACTATTTAGCTAGGGATGCTAAAATTTAGTACACCTATGCAGATTCACGTGTAGATTACAGAAAAGTTATAGACGACTTTCGTAAAGGCGGTCTTCACAGCGTTTACTAGCCAAAAGTACAATTTTTAAAAAAAAAATATGAAAAAATGACTATGTTTCCCCTACCTTCCCCCCCCCCCCTTAATCAACTAAACTATTCGGCTAGGGATGCTAAAATTTAGTACACGTATGCAGATTTACGTGTTGATTACAGGAAAATTATAAACAAGTTTCGTAAAGGGCGGTCTTCATAGCGTTTACTAGCCGAAAACTACAATTTTTAAAAAAAATATGAAAAAATGACTATGTTTCCCCTACTTTCCCCCCATCTTTAATTAACTTAACTATTTGGCTAGGGATGCTAAAATTTAGTACACGTATGCAGATTTACGTGTAGATTACAGAAAAGTTATAGACAACTTTCGTAAAGGCGGTCTTCACAGCGTTTACTAGCCAAAAGTACAATTTTTAAAAAAAATATGAAAAAATGACTATGTTTCCCCTACCTTCCCCCCCCCCCCTTAATCAACTAAACTATTCGGCTAGGGATGCTAAATTTAGTACACGTATGCAGATTTACGTGTTGATTACAGGAAAATTATAAACAAGTTTCGTAAAGGCGGTCTTCATATCGTTTACTATCCAAAAAGTACAATTTTTAAAAAAAAATATGAAAAAATGACTATGTTTCCCCTACTTTCCCCCCATCTTTAATCAACTTAACTATTTGGCTAGGGTGCTAAAATTTAGTCCACGTATGCAGATTTACGTGTAGATTACAGAAAAGTTATAGACAACTTTCGTAAAGGCGGTCTTCACAGCGTTTACTAGCCAAAAAGTACAATTTTAAAAAAAAAATCGAAAAAATGTCCATGTTCCCCACCCGCCTAATCTTTTAAACTATTTGACTTAAGATGTTGAAATTTAGTACACGTATGTAGACTTACGTGTTGATTACAGGAAAATTATAGACAACTTTCGTAAAGGCGGTCTTCATAGCGTTTACTAGCCGAAAAGTACAATTTTTAAAAAAAATATGAAAAAATGACTATGTTTCCCCTACTTTCCCCCCATCTTTAAGCAACTTAACTATTCGGCTAGGGATGCTAAAATTGAGTACACGTATGCAGATTTACGTGTAGATTACAGAAAAGTTATAGAGAACTTTCGTAAAGGCGGTCTTCACAGCGTTTACTAGCCAAAAAGTACAATTTTTGAAAAAAAATATGAAAAAATGACTATGTTTCTCCTACCTTCCCCCCCCCCCCCTTTAATCAACTAAACTATTCGGCTAGGATGCTAAAATTTAGTACACGTATGCAGATTTACGTGTTGATTACAGGAAAATTATAAACAAGTTTCGTAAAGGCGGTGTTGATTGTGTTTACTAGCCAAAAGTACAATTTTTAAAAAAAATTCAAAAAAATGAACATGACCCACCCCCGATCTTTAATCAACTTAACTATTTAGCTAGGGATGCTAAAATTTAGTACACCTATGCAGATTCACGTGTAGATTACAGAAAAGTTATAGACGACTTTCGTAAAGGCGGTCTTCACAGCGTTTACTAGCCAAAAGTACAATTTTTAAAAAAAAATATGAAAAATGACTATGTTTCCCCTACCTTCCCCCCCCCCCCTTAATCAACTAAACTATTCGGCTAGGGATGCTAAAATTAGTACACGTATGCAGATTTACGTGTTGATTACAGGAAAATTATAAACAAGTTTCGTAAAGGCGGTCTTCATAGCGTTTACTAGCCGAAAACTACAATTTTTTAAAAAAAATATGAAAAAATGACTATGTTTCCCCTACTTTCCCCCCATCTTTAATTAACTTAACTATTTGGCTAGGGATGCTAAAATTTAGTACACGTATGCAGATTTACGTGTAGATTACAGAAAAGTTATAGACAACTTTCGTAAAGGCGGTCTTCACAGCGTTTACTAGCCAAAAAGTACAATTTTTAAAAAAAATCGAAAAAATGTCCATGTTCCCCACCCGCCTAATCTTTTAAACTATTTGACTCAAGATGTTGAAATTTAGTACACGTATGTAGACTTACGTGTTGATTACAGGAAAATTATAGACAACTTTCGTAAAGGCGGTCTTCATAGCGTTTACTAGCCGAAAAGTACAATTTTTTAAAAAAAATATCAAAAAATGACTATGTTTCCCCTACTTTCCCCCCATCTTTAATCAACTAAACTATTCGGCTAGGGATGCTAAAATTGAGTACACGTATGCAGATTTACGTGTAGATTACAGAAAAGTTAGAGAGAACTTTCGTAAAGGCGGTCTTCACAGCGTTTACTAGCCAAAAAGTACAATTTTTGAAAAAAAATATGAAAAAATGACTATGTTTCTCCTACCTTCCCCCCCCCTTTAATCAACTAAACTATTCGGCTAGGGATGCTAAAATTTAGTACACGTATGCAGATTTACGTGTTGATTACAGGAAAATTATAAACAAGTTTCGTAAAGGCGGTGTTGATTGTGTTTACTAGCCAAAAAGTACAATTTTTAAAAAAAAATTCAAAAAAATGAACATGACCCACCCCGATCTTTAATCAACTTAACTATTTAGCTAGGGATGCTAAAATTTAGTACACCTATGCAGATTCACGTGTAGATTACAGAAAAGTTATAGACGACTTTCGTAAAGGCGGTCTTCACAGCGTTTACTAGCCAAAAGTACAATTTTTAAAAAAAATATGAAAAAATGACTATGTTTCCCCTACCTCCCCCCCCCCCTTAATCAACTAAACTATTCGGCTAGGGATGCTAAAATTTAGTACACGTATGCAGATTTACGTGTTGATTACAGGAAAATTATAAACAAGTTTCGTAAAGGCGGTCTTCATATCGTTTACTATCCAAAAAGTACAATTTTTAAAAAAAAATATGAAAAAATGACTATGTTTCCCCTACTTTCCCCCCATCTTTAATCAACTTAACTATTTGGCTAGGGGTGCTAAAATTTAGTCCACGTATGCAGATTTACGTGTAGATTACAGAAAAGTTATAGACAACTTTCGTAAAGGCGGTCTTCACAGCGTTTACTAGCCAAAAAGTACAATTTTTGAAAAAAAATATGAAAAAATGACTATGTTTCTCCTACCTTCCCCCCCCCCCCTTTAATCACTAAACTATTCGGCTAGGGATGCTAAAATTTAGTACACGTATGCAGATTTACGTGTTGATTACAGGAAATTATAAACAAGTTTCGTAAAGGCGGTGTTGATTGTGTTTACTAGCCAAAAAGTAAATTTTAAAAAAAATTCAAAAAATGAACATGACCCACCCCCGATCTTTAATCAACTTAACTATTTAGCTAGGGATGCTAAAATTTAGTACACCTATGCAGATTCACGTGTAGATTACAGAAAAGTAATAGACGACTTTCGTAAGGCGGTCTTCACAGCGTTTACTAGCCAAAAGTACAATTTTTAAAAAAAAATATGAAAAAATGACTATGTTTCCCCTACCTTCCCCCCCCCCCTTAATCAACTAAACTATTCGGCTAGGGATGCTAAAATTTAGTACACGTATGCAGATTTACGTGTTGATTACAGGAAAATTATAAACAAGTTTCGTAAAGGCGGTCTTCATAGCGTTTACTAGCCGAAAACTACAATTTTTAAAAAAAATATGAAAAAATGACTATGTTTCCCCTACTTTCCCCCCATCTTTAATTAACTTAACTATTTGGCTAGGGATGCTAAAATTTAGTACACGTATGCAGATTTACGTGTAGATTACAGAAAAGTTATAGACAACTTTCGTAAAGGCGGTCTTCACAGCGTTTACTAGCCAAAAAGTACAATTTTTAAAAAAAATCGAAAAAATGTCCATGTTCCCCACCCGCCTAATCTTTTAAACTATTTGACTCAAGATGTTGAAATTAGTACACGTATGTAGACTTACGTGTTGATTACAGGAAAATTATAGACAACTTTCGTAAAGGCGGTCTTCATAGCGTTTACTAGCCGAAAAGTACAATTTTTTAAAAAAAATATCAAAAAATGACTATGTTTCCCCTACTTTCCCCCCATCTTTAATCAACTAAACTATTCGGCTAGGGATGCTAAAATTGAGTACACGTATGCAGATTTACGTGTAGATTACAGAAAAGTTATAGAGAACTTTCGTAAAGGCGGTCTTCACAGCGTTTACTAGCCAAAAAGTACAATTTTTGAAAAAAAATATGAAAAAATGACTATGTTTCTCCTACCTTCCCCCCCCCCCCCCTTTAATCAACTAAACTATTCGGCTAGGGATGCTAAAATTTAGTACACGTATGCAGATTTACGTGTTGATTACAGGAAAATTATAAACAAGTTTCGTAAAGGCGGTGTTGATTGTGTTTACTAGCCAAAAAGTACAATTTTTAAAAAAAAATTCAAAAAAATGAACATGACCCACCCCCGATCTTTAATCAACTTAACTATTTAGCTAGGGATGCTAAAATTTAGTACACCTATGCAGATTCACGTGTAGATTACAGAAAAGTTATAGACGACTTTCGTAAAGGCGGTCTCACAGCGTTTACTAGCCAAAAGTACAATTTTTAAAAAAAAATATGAAAAAATGACTATGTTTCCCCTACCTTCCCCCCCCCCCTTAATCAACTAAACTATTCGGCTAGGGATGCTAAAATTTAGTACACGTATGCAGATTTACGTGTTGATTACAGGAAAATTATAAACAAGTTTCGTAAAGGCGGTCTTCATATCGTTTACTATCCAAAAAGTACAATTTTTTAAAAAAAATATGAAAAAATGACTATGTTTCCCCTAATTTCCCCCCATCTTTAATCAACTTAACTATTTGGCTAGGGGTGCTTAAATTTAGTCCACGTATGCAGATTTACGTGTAGATTACAGAAAAGTTATAGACAACTTTCGTAAAGGCGGTCTTCACAGCGTTTACTAGCCAAAAAGTACAATTTTTAAAAAAAAATCGAAAAAATGTCCATGTTCCCCACCCGCCTTATCTTTTAAACTATTTGACTTAAGATGTTGAAATTTAGTACACGTATGTAGACTTACGTGTTGATTACAGGAAAATTATAGACAACTTCGTAAAGGCGGTCTTCATAGCGTTTACTAGCCGAAAAGTACAATTTTTTAAAAAAATATGAAAAAATCGACTATGTTTCCCCTACTTTCCCCCCCATCTTTAAGCAACTTAACTATTCGGCTAGGGATGCTAAAATTTAGTAGACGTATGCAGATTCACGTGTTGATTACAGGAAAATTATAAACAAGTTTCGTAAAGGCGGTCTTCACAGCGTTTACTAGCCAAAAAGTACAATTTTGGAAAAAATATAAAAAAATGACTATGTTTCCCCTACCTCCCCCCCCCCTTTAATCAACTAAACTATTCGGCTAGGGATGCTAAAATTTAGTACACGTATGCAGATTTAAGTGTTGATTACAGGAAAATTATAAACAAGTTTCGTAAAGGCGGTGTTGATTGTGTTTAAGAGCCAAAAAGTACCAATTTTTAAAAAAAAATTCAAAAAAATGAACATGACCCACCCCCGATCTTTAATCAACTTAACTATTTAGCTAGGGATGCTAAAATTTAGTACATCTATGCAGATTTACGTGTAGATTACAGAAAAGTTATAGACGACTTTCGTAAGGCGGTCTTCACAGCGTTTACTAGCCAAAAGTACAATTTTTAAAAAAAAAATATGAAAAAATGACTATGTTTCCCCTACCTTCCCCCCACCCTTAATCAACTAAACTATTTGGCTAGGGATGCTAAAATTTAGTACACGTATGCAGATTTACGTGTTGATTACAGGAAAATTATAAACAAGTTTCGTAAAGGCGGTCTTCACAGCGTTTACTAGCCAAAAAGTACAATTTTTGGAAAAAAATATAAAAAAATGACTATGTTTCCCCTACCTCCCCCCCTCTTTAATTAACTAAACTATTCGGCTAGGGATGCTAAAATTTAGTACACGTATGCAGATTTACGTGTTGATTACAGGAAAATTATAAACAAGTTTCGTAAAGGCCGTCTTCATATCGTTTACTATCCATAATGTACAATTTTTTAAAAAAAATATGAAAAAATGACTATGTTTCCCCTACCTTCCCCTCCACTTTTAATCAACTTAACTATTTGGCTAGGGATGCTAAAATTTAGTACACGTATGCAGATTTACGTGTAGATTACCGAAAAGTTAGACATAACTTTAGTAAAGGCGGTCTTCATATTCTTTACTAGCCAAAAAAAAAAAATTTTTAAAAAAAAATCGAAAAAATGTCCATGTTCCCCACCCGCCTAATCTTTTAAACTATTTGACTTAAGATGTTGAAATTTAGTACACGTATGTAGACTTACGTGTTGATTACAGGAAAATTATAGACAACTTTCGTAAAGGCGGTCTTCATAGCGTTTACTAGCCGAAAAGTACAATTTTTTAAAAAAAATATGAAAAAATGACTATGTTTCCCCTACTTTCCCCCCCCCATCTGTTAATGAACTAAACTATTCGGCTAGGGATGCTAAAATTTAGTAGACGTATGCAGATTCACGTGTTGATTACAGGAAAATTATAAACAAGTTTCGTAAAGGCGGTCTTCACAGCGTTACTAGCCAAAAAGTACAATTTTTGGAAAAAAAATATAAAAAAATGACTATGTTTCCCCTACCTCCCCCCCCCCCCTTTAATCAACTAAACTATTCGGCTAGGGATGCTAAAATTTAGTACACGTATGCAGATTTACGTGTTGATTACAGGAAAATTATAAACAAGTTTCGTAAAGGCGGTGTTGATTGTGTTTACTAGCCAAAAAGTACAATTTTTAAAAAAAAATTCAAAAAAATGAACATGACCCACCCCCGATCTTTAATCAACTTAACTATTTAGCTAGGGATGCTAAAATTTAGTACACCTATGCAGATTCACGTGTAGATTACAGAAAAGTTATAGACGACTTTCGTAAAGGCGGTCTTCACAGCGTTTACTAGCCAAAAGTACAATTTTTAAAAAAAAATATGAAAAAATGACTATGTTTCCCCTACTTTCCCCCCGCCTTAATCAACTAAACTATTCGGCTAGGGATGCTAAAATTTAGTACACGTATGCAGATTTACGTGTTGATTACAGGAAAATTATAAACAAGTTTCGTAAAGGCGGTCTTCACAGCGTTTACTAGCCAAAAAGTACAATTTGTGGAAAAAAATATAAAAAAATGACTATGTTTCCCCTACCTCCTCCCCTCTTTAATTAACTAAACTATTCGGCTAGGGATGCTAAAATTTAGTACACGTATGCAGATTTACGTGTTGATTACAGGAAAATTATAAACAAGTTTCGTAAAGGCGGTCTTCATAGCGTTTACTAGCCGAAAACTACAATTTTTTAAAAAAAATATGAAAAAATGACTATGTTTCCCCTACTTTCCCCCCATCTTTAATCAACTTAACTATTTGGCTAGGGATGCTAAAATTTAGTACACGTATGCAGATTTACGTGTAGATTACAGAAAAGTTATAGACAACTTTCGTAAAGGCGGTCTTCACAGCGTTTACTAGCCAAAAAGTACAATTTTTAAAAAAAAATCGAAAAAATGTCCATGTTCCCCACCCGCCTAATCTTTTAAACTATTTGACTTAAGATGTTGAAATTTAGTACACGTATGTAGACTTACGTGTTGATTACAGGAAAATTATAGACAACTTTCGTAAAGGCGGTCTTCATAGCGTTTACTAGCCGAAAAGTACAATTTTTTAAAAAAAATATGAAAAAATGACTATGTTTCCCCTACCTTCCCCCCATCTTTAAGCAACTTAACTATTCGGCTAGGGATGCTAAAATTGAGTACACGTATGCAGATTTACGTGTAGATTACAGAAAAGTTATAGAGAACTTTCGTAAAGGCGGTCTTCACAGCGTTTACTAGCCAAAAAGTACAATTTTTAAAAAAAAATATGAAAAAATGACTATGTTTCTCCTACCTTCCCCCCCCCCCCCCTTTAAATCAACTAAACTATTCGGCTAGGGATGCTAAAATTTAGTACACGTATGCAGATTTACGTGTTGATTACAGGAAAATTATAAACAAGTTTCGTAAAGGCGGTGTTGATTGTGTTTACTAGCCAAAAAGTACAATTTTAAAAAAAAATTCAAAAAATGAACATGACCCACCCCCGATCTTTAATCAACTTAACTATTTAGCTAGGGATGCTAAAATTTAGTACACCTATGCAGATTCACGTGTAGATTACAGAAAAGTTATAGACGACTTTCGTAAAGGCGGTCTTCACAGCGTTTACTAGCCAAAAGTACAATTTTTAAAAAAAAATATGAAAAAATGACTATGTTTCCCCTACTTTCCCCCCCCGCCTTAATCAACTAAACTATTCGGCTAGGGATGCTAAAATTTAGTACACGTATGCAGATTTACGTGTTGATTACAGGAAAATTATAAACAAGTTTCGTAAAGGCGGTCTTCACAGCGTTTACTAGCCAAAAAGTACAATTTGTGGAAAAAAATATAAAAAATGACTATGCCTACCTCCTCCCCTCTTTAATTAACTAAACTATTCGGCTAGGGATGCTAAAATTTAGTACACGTATGCAGATTTACGTGTTGATTACAGGAAAATTATAAACAAGTTTCGTAAAGGCGGTCTTCATAGCGTTTACTAGCCGAAAACTACAATTTTTTAAAAAAAATATGAAAAAATGACTATGTTTCCCCTACTTTCCCCCCATCTTTAATCAACTTAACTATTTGGCTAGGGATGCTAAAATTTAGTACACGTATGCAGATTTACGTGTAGATTACAGAAAAGTTATAGACAACTTTCGTAAAGGCGGTCTTCACAGCGTTTACTAGCCAAAAAGTACAATTTTTAAAAAAAAATCGAAAAAATGTCCATGTTCCCCACCCGCCTAATCTTTTAAACTATTTGACTTAAGATGTTGAAATTTAGTACACGTATGTAGACTTACGTGTTGATTACAGGAAAATTATAGACAACTTTCGTAAAGGCGGTCTTCATAGCGTTTACTAGCCGAAAAGTACAATTTTTTAAAAAAAATATGAAAAAATGACTATGTTTCCCCTACTTTCCCCCCATCTTTAATCAACTTAACTATTTGGCTAGGGGTGCTAAAATTTAGTACACGTATGCAGATTTACGTGTAGATTACAGAAAAGTTATAGACAACTTTCGTAAAGGCGGTCTTCACAGCGTTTACTAGCCAAAAAGTACAATTTTTAAAAAAAATCGAAAAAATGTCCATGTTCCCCACCCGCCTAATCTTTTAAACTATTTGACTTAAGATGTTGAAATTTAGTACACGTATGTAGACTTACGTGTTGCTTACAGGAAAATTATAAACAAGTTTCGTAAAGGCGGTGTTGATTGTGTTTACTAGCCAAAAAGTACAATTTTTAAAAAAAAATTCAAAAAAATGAACATGACCCACCCCCGATCTTTAATCAACTTAACTATTTAGCTAGGGATGCTAAAATTTAGTACACCTATGCAGATTCACGTGTAGATTACAGAAAAGTTATAGACGACTTTCGTAAAGGCGGTCTTCACAGCGTTTACTAGCCAAAAGTACAATTTTTAAAAAAAAATATGAAAAAATGACTATGTTTCCCCTACTTTCCCCCCCGCCTTAATCAACTAAACTATTCGGCTAGGGATGCTAAAATTTAGTACACGTATGCAGATTTACGTGTTGATTACAGGAAAATTATAAACAAGTTTCGTAAAGGCGGTCTTCACAGCGTTTACTAGCCAAAAAGTACAATTTGTGGAAAAAAATATAAAAAAATGACTATGTTTCCCCTACCTCCTCCCCTCTTTAATTAACTAAACTATTCGGCTAGGGATGCTAAAATTTAGTACACGTATGCAGATTTACGTGTTGATTACAGGAAAATTATAAACAAGTTTCGTAAAGGCGGTCTTCATAGCGTTTACTAGCCGAAAACTACAATTTTTTAAAAAAAATATGAAAAAATGACTATGTTTCCCCTACTTTCCCCCCATCTTTAATCAACTTAACTATTTGGCTAGGGATGCTAAAATTTAGTACACGTATGCAGATTTACGTGTAGATTACAGAAAAGTTATAGACAACTTTCGTAAAGGCGGTCTTCACAGCGTTTACTAGCCAAAAAGTACAATTTTTAAAAAAAAATCGAAAAAATGTCCATGTTCCCCACCCGCCTAATCTTTTAAACTATTTGACTTAAGATGTTGAAATTTAGTACACGTATGTAGACTTACGTGTTGATTACAGGAAAATTATAGACAACTTTCGTAAAGGCGGTCTTCATAGCGTTTACTAGCCGAAAAGTACAATTTTTTAAAAAAAATATGAAAAAATGACTATGTTTCCCCTACTTTCCCCCCATCTTTAATCAACTTAACTATTTGGCTAGGGGTGCTAAAATTTAGTACACGTATGCAGATTTACGTGTAGATTACAGAAAAGTTATAGACAACTTTCGTAAAGGCGGTCTTCACAGCGTTTACTAGCCAAAAAGTACAATTTTTAAAAAAAAATCGAAAAAATGTCCATGTTCCCCACCCGCCTAATCTTTTAAACTATTTGACTTAAGATGTTGAAATTTAGTACACGTATGTAGACTTACGTGTTGCTTACAGGATAATTATAGACAACTTTCGTAAAGGCGGTCTTCATAGCTTTTACTAGCCTAAAAGTACAATTTTTGAAAAAAAATATGAAAAAATGACTATGTTTCCCCTACCTTCCCCTCCCTCTTTAATCAACTTAACTATTCGGCTAGGGATGCTAAAATTTAGTACACGTATGCAGATTTACGTGTACATTACAGGAAAATTATAGACAAGTTTCGTAAAGGCGGTGTTGATTGTGTTTAAGAGCCAAAAAGTACAATTTTTAAAAAAAAATTCAAAAAAATGAACATGACCCACCCCCGATCTTTAATCAACTTAACTATTTAGCTAGGGATGCTAAAATTTAGTACATCTATGCAGATTTACGTGTAGATTACAGAAAAGTTATAGACGACTTTCGTAAAGGCGGTCTTCACAGCGTTTACTAACCAAAAAGTACAATTTTTGAAAAAAATATGAAAAAATGACTATGTTTCCCCTACTTTCCCCCCCCCCCCCATCCGTTAATGAACTAAACTATTCGGCTAGGGATGCTAAAATTTAGTAGACGTATGCAGATTCACGTGTTGATTACAGGAAAATTATAAACAAGTTTCGTAAAGGCGGTCTTCACAGCGTTTACTAGCCAAAAAGTACAATTTTTGGAAAAAAATATAAAAAAATGACTATGTTTCCCCTACCTCCCCCCCCCCTTTAATCAACTAAACTATTCGGCTAGGGATGCTAAAATTTAGTACACGTATGCAGATTTAAGTGTTGATTACAGGAAAATTATAAACAAGTTTCGTAAAGGCGGTGTTGATTGTGTTTAAGAGCCAAAAAGTACAATTTTTAAAAAAAATTCAAAAAAATGAACATGACCCACCCCCGATCTTTAATCAACTTAACTATTTAGCTAGGGATGCTAAAATTTAGTACATCTATGCAGATTTACGTGTAGATTACAGAAAAGTTATAGACGACTTTCGTAAAGGCGGTCTTCACAGCGTTTACTAACCAAAAAGTACAATTTTTGAAAAAAATATGAAAAAATGACTATGTTTCCCCTACTTTCCCCCCCCCCCCATCCGTTAATGAACTAAACTATTCGGCTAGGGATGCTAAAATTTAGTAGACGTATGCAGATTCACGTGTTGATTACAGGAAAATTATAAACAAGTTTCGTAAAGGCGGTCTTCACAGCGTTTACTAGCCAAAAAGTACAATTTTTGGAAAAAAATATAAAAAAATGACTATGTTTCCCCTACCTCCCCCCCCCCTTTAATCAACTAAACTATTCGGCTAGGGATGCTAAAATTTAGTACACGTATGCAGATTTAAGTGTTGATTACAGGAAAATTATAAACAAGTTTCGTAAAGGCGGTGTTGATTGTGTTTAAGAGCCAAAAAGTACAATTTTTAAAAAAAAATTCAAAAAAATGAACATGACCCACCCCCGATCTTTAATCAACTTAACTATTTAGCTAGGGATGCTAAAATTTAGTACATCTATGCAGATTTACGTGTAGATTACAGAAAAGTTATAGACGACTTTCGTAAAGGCGGTCTTCACAGCGTTTACTAGCCAAAAGTACAATTTTTAAAAAAAAATATGAAAAAATGACTATGTTTCCCCTACCTTCCCCCCCCCTTAATCAACTAAACTATTTGGCTAGGGATGCTAAAATTTAGTACACGTATGCAGATTTATGTGTTGATTACAGGAAAATTATAAACAAGTTTCGTAAAGGCGGTCTTCACAGCGTTTACTAGCCAAAAAGTACAATTTTTGGAAAAAAATATAAAAAAATGACTATGTTTCCCCTACCTCCCCCCCCCCTTTAATCAACTAAACTATTCGGCTAGGGATGCTAAAATTTAGTACACGTATGCAGATTTACGTGTTGATTACAGGAAAATTATAAACAAGTTTCGTAAAGGCGGTCTTCATAGCGTTTACTAGCCGAAAACTACAATTTTTTAAAAAAAATATGAAAAAATGACTATGTTTCCCCTACTTTCCCCCCATCTTTAAGCAACTTAACTATTCGGCTAGGGATGCTAAAATTGAGTACACGTATGCAGATTTACGTGTAGATTACAGAAAAGTTATAGAGAACTTTCGTAAAGGCGGTCTTCACAGCGTTTACTAGCCAAAAAGTACAATTTTTGAAAAAAAATATGAAAAAATGACTATGTTTCTCCTACCTTCCCCCCCCCCCCCTTTAATCAACTAAACTATTCGGCTAGGGATGCTAAAATTTAGTACACGTATGCAGATTTACGTGTTGATTACAGGAAAATTATAAACAAGTTTCGTAAAGGCGGTGTTGATTGTGTTTACTAGCCAAAAAGTACAATTTTTAAAAAAAAATTCAAAAAAATTAACATGACCCACCCCCGATCTTTAATCAACTTAACTATTTAGCTAGGGATGCTAAAATTTAGTACACCTATGCAGATTCACGTGTAGATTACAGAAAAGTTATAGACGACTTTCGTAAAGGCGGTCTTCACAGCGTTTACTAGCCAAAAGTACAATTTTTAAAAAAAAATATGAAAAAATGACTATGTTTCCCCTACTTTCCCCCCATCTTTAATCAACTTAACTATTTGGCTAGGGGTGCTAAAATTTAGTACACGTATGCAGATTTACGTGTAGATTACAGAAAAGTTATAGACAACTTTCGTAAAGGCGGTCTTCACAGCGTTTACTAGCCAAAAAGTACAATTTTTAAAAAAAAATCGAAAAAATGTCCATGTTCCCCACCCACCTAATCTTTTAAACTATTTGACTTAAGATGTTGAAATTTTGTACACGTATGTAGACTTACGTGTTGATTACAGGAAAATTATAGACAACTTTCGTAAAGGCGGTCTTCATAGCGTTTACTAGCCGAAAAGTACAATTTTTTAAAAAAAATATGAAAAAATGACTATGTTTCCCCTACTTTCCCCCCATCTTTAAGCAACTTAACTATTCGGCTAGGGATGCTAAAATTTAGTACACGTATGCAGATTTACGTGTAGATTACAGAAAAGTTATAGACAACTTTCGTAAAGGCGGTCTTCACAGCGTTTACTAGCCAAAAAGTACAATTTTTGAAAAAAATATGAAATAATGACTATGTTTCCTCTACTTTCCCCCCCCATCCTTTAATCAACTAAACTATTCGGCTAGGGATGCTAAAATTTAGTACACGTATGCAGATTCACGTGTTGATTACAGGAAAATTATAAACAAGTTTCGTAAAGGCGGTCTTCACAGCGTTTACTAGCCAAAAAGTACAATTTTTGGAAAAAAATATAAAAAAATGACTATGTTTCCCCTACCTCCCCCCCCCCTTTAATCAACTAAACTATTCGGCTAGGGATGCTAAAATTTAGTACACGTATGCAGATATACGTGTTGATTACAGGAAAATTATAAACAAGTTTCGTAAAGGCGGTCTTCATAGCGTTTACTAGCCGAAAAGTACAATTTTTTAAAAAAAATATGAAAAAATGACTATGTTTTCCCTACCTCCCCCCCCCCTTTAATCAACTAAACTATTCGGCTAGGGATGCTAAAATTGAGTACACGTATGCAGATTTACGTGTTGATTACAGGAAAATTATAAACAAGTTTCGTAAAGGCGGTCTTCATAGCGTTTACTAGCCGAAAACTACAATTTTTTAAAAAAAATATGAAAAAATGACTATGTTTCCCCTACTTTCCCCCCATCTTTAATCAACTTAACTATTTGGCTAGGGATGCTAAAATTTAGTACACGTATGCAGATTTACGTGTAGATTACAGAAAAGTTATAGACAACTTTCGTAAAGGCGGTCTTCACAGCGTTTACTAGCCAAAAAGTACAATTTTTAAAAAAAAATCGAAAAAATGTCCATGTTCCCCACCCGCCTAATCTTTTAAACTATTTGACTTAAGATGTTGAAATTTAGTACACGTATGTAGACTTACGTGTCGTGTTGATTACAGGAAAATTATAGACAACTTTCGTAAAGGCGGTCTTCATAGCGTTTACTAGCCGAAAAGTACAATTTTTTAAAAAAAATATGAAAAAATGACTATGTTTCCCCTACTTTCCCCCCATCTTTAAGCAACTTAACTATTCGGCTAGGGATGCTAAAATTGAGTACACGTATGCAGATTTACGTGTAGATTACAGAAAAGTTATAGAGAACTTTCGTAAAGGCGGTCTTCACAGCGTTTACTAGCCAAAAAGTACAATTTTTGAAAAAAAATATGAAAAAATGACTATGTTTCTCCTACCTTCCCCCCCCCCCCTTTAATCAACTAAACTATTCGGCTAGGGATGCTAAAATTTAGTACACGTATGCAGATTTACGTGTTGATTACAGGAAAATTATAAACAAGTTTCGTAAAGGCGGTGTTGATTGTGTTTACTAGCCAAAAAGTACAATTTTTAAAAAAAAATTCAAAAAAATTAACATGACCCACCCCCGATCTTTAATCAACTTAACTATTTAGCTAGGGATGCTAAAATTTAGTACACCTATGCAGATTCACGTGTAGATTACAGAAAAGTTATAGACGACTTTCGTAAAGGCGGTCTTCACAGCGTTTACTAGCCAAAAGTACAATTTTTAAAAAAAAATATGAAAAAATGACTATGTTTCCCCTACTTTCCCCCCATCTTTAATCAACTTAACTATTTGGCTAGGGGTGCTAAAATTTAGTACACGTATGCAGATTTACGTGTAGATTACAGAAAAGTTATAGACAACTTTCGTAAAGGCGGTCTTCACAGCGTTTACTAGCCAAAAAGTACAATTTTTAAAAAAAAATCGAAAAAATGTCCATGTTCCCCACCCACCTAATCTTTTAAACTATTTGACTTAAGATGTTGAAATTTTGTACACGTATGTAGACTTACGTGTTGATTACAGGAAAATTATAGACAACTTTCGTAAAGGCGGTCTTCATAGCGTTTACTAGCCGAAAAGTACAATTTTTTAAAAAAAATATGAAAAAATGACTATGTTTCCCCTACTTTCCCCCCATCTTTAAGCAACTTAACTATTCGGCTAGGGATGCTAAAATTTAGTACACGTATGCAGATTTACGTGTAGATTACAGAAAAGTTATAGACAACTTTCGTAAAGGCGGTCTTCACAGCGTTTACTAGCCAAAAAGTACAATTTTTGAAAAAAATATGAAATAATGACTATGTTTCCTCTACTTTCCCCCCCCATCCTTTAATCAACTAAACTATTCGGCTAGGGATGCTAAAATTTAGTACACGTATGCAGATTCACGTGTTGATTACAGGAAAATTATAAACAAGTTTCGTAAAGGCGGTCTTCACAGCGTTTACTAGCCAAAAGTACAATTTTTGGAAAAAAATATAAAAAAATGACTATGTTTCCCCTACCTCCCCCCCCCCTTTAATCAACTAAACTATTCGGCTAGGGATGCTAAAATTTAGTACACGTATGCAGATATACGTGTTGATTACAGGAAAATTATAAACAAGTTTCGTAAAGGCGGTCTTCATAGCGTTTACTAGCCGAAAAGTACAATTTTTTAAAAAAAATATGAAAAAATGACTATGTTTTCCCTACTTTCCCCCCTTTAATCAACTTAACTATTCGGCTAGGGATGCTAAAATTGAGTACACGTATGCAGATTTACGTGTAGATTACAGAAAAGTTATAGACAACTTTCGTAAAGGCGGTCTTCACAGCGTTTACTAGCCAAAAAGTACAATTTTTAAAAAAAAATCGAATAAATGTCCAAGTTCCCCACCCGCCTAATCTTTTAAACTATTTGACTTAAGATGTTGAAATTTAGTACACGTATGTAGACTTACGTGTTGATTACAGGAAAATTATTGACAACTTTCGTAAAGGCGGTCTTCATAGCGTTTACTAGCCGAAAAGTACAATTTTTTAAAAAAAATATGAAAAAATGACTATGTTTCCCCTACTTTCCCCCCATCTTTAATCAACTTAACTATTCGGCTAGGGATGCCAAAATTGAGTACACGTATGCAGATTTACGTGTAGATTACAGAAAAGTTATAGACAACTTTCGTAAAGGCGGTCTTCACAGCGTTTACTAGCCAAAAAGTACAATTTTTGAAAAAAAATATGAAAAAATGACTATGTTTCCCCTACCTTCCCCCCCCCCCCCCATAATCAACTAAACTATTCGGCTAGGGATGCTAAAATTTAGTACACGTATGCAGATTTACGTGTTGATTACAGGAAAATTATAAACAAGTTTCGTAAAGGCAGTCTTCACAGCGTTTACTAGCCAAAAAGTACAATTTTTGGAAAAAAATATAAAAAAATGACTATGTTTCCCCTACCTCCCCCCCTCTTTAATTAACTAAACTATTCGGCTAGGGATGCTAAAATTTAGTACACGTATGCAGATTTACGTGTTGATTACAGGAAAATTATACACAAGTTTCATAAAGGCGGTCTTCATATCGTTTACTATCCAAAAAGTACAATTTTTTAAAAAAAATATGAAAAAATGACTATGTTTCCCCTACCTTCCCCTCCACCTTTAATCAACTTAACTATTTGGCTAGGGATGCTAAAATTGAGTACACGTATGCAGATTTACGTGTAGATTACAGAAAAGTTATAGACAACTTTCGTAAAGGCGGTCTTCACAGCGTTTACTAGCCAAAAAGTACAATTTTTGAAAAAAATATGAAATAATGACTATGTTCCCCCTACTTTCCCCCCCCCCATCCTTTAATCAACTAAACTATTCGGCTAGGGATGCTAAAATTTAGTACACGTATGCAGATTCACGTGTTGATTACAGGAAAATTATAAACAAGTTTCGTAAAGGCGGTCTTCATAGCGTTTACTAGCCAAAAAGTACAATTTTTGGAAAAAAATATAAAAAAATGACTATGTTTCCCCTACTTTCCCCCCCCCATCCTTTAATCAACTAAACTATTCGGCTAGGGATGCTAAAATTTAGTACACCTATGCAGATTCACGTGTAGATTACAGAAAAGTTATAGACGACTTTCGTAAAGGCGGTCTTCACAGCGTTTACTAGCCAAAAGTACAATTTTAAAAAAAAAAAAAAAAATGACTATGTTTCCCCTACCTTCCCCCCCCCCTTAATCATCTAAACTATTCGGCTAGGGATGCTAAAATTGAGTACACGTACGCAGATTTACGTGTAGATTACAGAAAAGTTATAGACAACTTTCGTAAAGGCGGTCTTCACAGCGTTTACTAGCCAAAAAGTACAATTTTTGAAAAAAAATATGAAAAAATGACTATGTTTCCCCTACCTTCCCCCCCCCCTTTAATCAACTAAACTATTCGGCTAGGGATGCTAAAATTCAGTACACGTATGCAGATTTACGTGTTGATTACAGGAAAATTATAAACAAGTTTCGTAAAGGCGGTCTTCATATCGTTTACTAACCAAAAAGTACAATTTTTTAAAAAAAATATGAAAAAATGACTATGTTTCCCCTACTTTCCCCCCATCTTTAATCAACTTAACTATTTGGCTAGGGGTGCTAACATTTAGTACACGTATGCAGATTCACGTGTAGATTACAGAAAAGTTATAGACAACTTTCGTAAAGGCGGTCTTCACAGCGTTTACTAGCCAAAAAGTACAATTTTTAAAAAAAAATCGAAAAAATGTCCATGTTCCCCACCCGCCTAATCTTTTAAACTATTTGACTTAAGATGTTGAAATTTAGTACACGTATGTAGACTTACGTGTTGATTACAGGAAAATTATAGACAACTTTCGTAAAGGCGGTCTTCATAGCGTTTGCTAGCCGAAAAGTACAATTTTTTAAAAAAAATATGAAAAAATGACTATGTTTCCCCTACTTTCCCCCCATCTTTAATCAACTTAACTATTCGGCTAGGGATGCTAAAATTGAGTACACGTATGCAGATTTACGTGTAGATTACAGAAAAGTTATAGACAACTTTCGTAAAGGCGGTCTTCACAGCGTTTACTAGCCAAAAAGTACAATTTTTGAAAAAAATATGAAATAATGACTATGTTTCCCCTACTTTCCCCCCCCCATCCTTTAATCAACTAAACTATTCGGCTAGGGATGCTAAAATTTAGTACACCTATGCAGATTCACGTGTAGATTACAGAAAAGTTATAGACGACTTTCGTAAAGGCGGTCTTCACAGCGTTTACTAGCCAAAAGTACAATTTTAAAAAAAAAAAAAAAAATGACTATGTTTCCCCTACCTTCCCCCCCCCCCCTTAATCATCTAAACTATTCGGCTAGGGATGCTAAAATTTAGTACACGTATGCAGATTTACGTGTTGATTACAGGAAAATTATAAACAAGTTTCGTAAAGGCGGTCTTCATATCGTTTACTATCCAAAAAGTACAATATTTAAAAAAAATATGAAAAAATGACTATGTTTCCCCTACCTTCCCCTCCACCTTTAATCAACTTAACTATTTGGCTAGGGATGCTAAAATTTAGTACACGTATGCAGATTTACGTGTAGATTACAGAAAAGTTATAGACAACTTTCGTAAAGGCGGTCTTCACAGCGTTTACTAGCCAAAAAGTACAATTTTTGAAAAAAAATATGAAAAAATGACTATGTTTCCCCTACTTTCCCCCCATCTTTAATCAACTAAACTATTCGGCTAGGGATGCTAAAATTTAGTACACGTATGCAGATTTACGTGTTGATTACAGGAAAATTATAAACAAGTTTCGTAAAGGCAGTCTTCACAGCGTTTACTAGCCAAAAAGTACAATTTTTGGAAAAAAATATAAAAAAATGACTATGTTTCCCCTACCTCCCCCCCTCTTTAATTAACTAAACTATTCGGCTAGGGATGCTAAAATTTAGTACACGTATGCAGATTTACGTGTTGATTACAGGAAAATTATACACAAGTTTCATAAAGGCGGTCTTCATATCGTTTACTATCCAAAAAGTACAATTTTTTAAAAAAAATATGAAAAAATGACTATGTTTCCCCTACCTTCCCCTCCACCTTTAATCAACTTAACTATTTGGCTAGGGATGCTAAAATTGAGTACACGTATGCAGATTTACGTGTAGATTACAGAAAAGTTATAGACAACTTTCGTAAAGGCGGTCTTCACAGCGTTTACTAGCCAAAAAGTACAATTTTTGAAAAAAATATGAAATAATGACTATGTTCCCCCTACTTTCCCCCCCCCCATCCTTTAATCAACTAAACTATTCGGCTAGGGATGCTAAAATTTAGTACACGTATGCAGATTCACGTGTTGATTACAGGAAAATTATAAACAAGTTTCGTAAAGGCGGTCTTCATAGCGTTTACTAGCCAAAAAGTACAATTTTTGGAAAAAAATATAAAAAAATGACTATGTTTCCCCTACTTTCCCCCCCCTCCTTTAATCAACTAAACTATTCGGCTAGGGATGCTAAAATTTAGTACACCTATGCAGATTCACGTGTAGATTACAGAAAAGTTATAGACGACTTTCGTAAAGGCGGTCTTCACAGCGTTTACTAGCCAAAAGTACAATTTTAAAAAAAAAAAAAAAATGACTATGTTTCCCCTACCTTCCCCCCCCCCCTTAATCATCTAAACTATTCGGCTAGGGACGCTAAAATTGAGTACACGTACGCAGATTTACGTGTAGATTACAGAAAAGTTATAGACAACTTTCGTAAAGGCGGTCTTCACAGCGTTTACTAGCCAAAAAGTACAATTTTTGAAAAAAAATATGAAAAAATGACTATGTTTCCCCTACCTTCCCCCCCCCCCTTTAATCAACTAAACTATTCGGCTAGGGATGCTAAAATTTAGTACACGTATGCAGATTTACGTGTTGATTACAGGAAAATTATAAACAATTTTCGTAAAGGCGGTCTTCATATCGTTTACTATCCAAAAAGTACAATTTTTTAAAAAAAATATGAAAAAATGACTATGTTTCCCCTACTTTCCCCCCATCTTTAATCAACTTAACTATTTGGCTAGGGGTGCTAACATTTAGTACACGTATGCAGATTCACGTGTAGATTACAGAAAAGTTATAGACAACTTTCGTAAAGGCGGTCTTCACAGCGTTTACTAGCCAAAAAGTACAATTTTAAAAAAAAATCGAAAAAATGTCCATGTTCCCCACCCGCCTAATCTTTTAAACTATTTGACTTAAGATGTTGAAATTTAGTACACGTATGTAGACTTACGTGTTGATTACAGGAAAATTATAGACAACTTTCGTAAAGGCGGTCTTCATAGCGTTTGCTAGCCGAAAAGTACAATTTTTTAAAAAAAATATGAAAAAATGACTATGTTTCCCCTACTTTCCCCCCATCTTTAATCAACTTAACTATTCGGCTAGGGATGCTAAAATTGAGTACACGTATGCAGATTTACGTGTAGATTACAGAAAAGTTATAGACAACTTTCGTAAAGGCGGTCTTCACAGCGTTTACTAGCCAAAAAGTACAATTTTTGAAAAAAAATATGAAATAATGACTATGTTTCCCCTACTTTCCCCCCCCCCCATCCTTTAATCAACTAAACTATTCGGCTAGGGATGCTAAAATTTAGTACACGTATGCAGATTCACGTGTTGATTACAGGAAAATTATAAACAAGTTTCGTAAAGGCGGTCTTCATAGCGTTTACTAGCCAAAAAGTACAATATTTAAAAAAAATATGAAAAAATGACTATGTTTCCCCTACCTTCCCCTCCACCTTTAATCAACTTAACTATTTGGCTAGGGATGCTAAAATTTAGTACACGTATGCAGATTTACGTGTAGATTACAGAAAAGTTATAGACAACTTTCGTAAAGGCGGTCTTCACAGCGTTTACTAGCCAAAAAGTACAATTTTTGAAAAAAATATGAAATAATGACTATGTTTCCCCTACTTTCCCCCCCCCATCCTTTAATCAACTAAACTATTCGGCTAGGGATGCTAAAATTTAGTACACCTATGCAGATTCACGTGTAGATTACAGAAAAGTTATAGACGACTTTCGTAAAGGCGGTCTTCACAGCGTTTACTAGCCAAAAGTACAATTTTAAAAAAAAAAAAAAAAATGACTATGTTTCCCCTACCTTCCCCCACCCCCCTTAATCATCTAAACTATTCGGCTAGGGATGCTAAAATTTAGTACACGTATGCAGATTTACGTGTTGATTACAGGAAAATTATAAACAAGTTTCGTAAAGGCGGTCTTCATATCGTTTACTATCCAAAAAGTACAATATTTAAAAAAATATGAAAAAATGACTATGTTTCCCCTACCTTCCCCTCCACCTTTAATCAACTTAACTATTTGGCTAGGGATGCTAAAATTTAGTACACGTATGCAGATTTACGTGTAGATTACAGAAAAGTTATAGACAACTTTCGTAAAGGCGGTCTTCACAGCGTTTACTAGCCAAAAAGTACAATTTTTAAAAAAAAATCGAAAAAATGTCCATGTTCCCCACCCGCCTAATCTTTTAAACTATTTGACTTAAGATGTTGAAATTTAGTACACGTATGTAGACTTACGTGTTGATTACAGGAAAATTATAGACAACTTTCGTAAAGGCGGTCTTCATAGCGTTTACTAGCCGAAAAGTACAATTTTTTAAAAAAAATATGAAAAAATGACTATGTTTTCCCTACTTTCCCCCATCTTTAATCAACTTAACTATTCGGATAGGGATGCCAAAATTGAGTACACGTATGCAGATTTACGTGTAGATTACAGAAAAGTTATAGACAACTTTCGTAAAGGCGGTCTTCACAGCGTTTACTAGCCAAAAAGTACAATTTTTAAAAAAAAATCGAAAAAATGTCCAAGTTCCCCACCCGCCTAATCTTTTAAACTATTTGACTTAAGATGTTGAAATTTAGTACACGTATGTAGACTTACGTGTTGATTACAGGAAAATTATAGACAACTTTCGTAAAGGCGGTCTTCATAGCGTTTACTAGCCGAAAAGTACAATTTTTTAAAAAAAATATGAAAAAATGACTATGTTTCCCCTACTTTCCCCCCATCTTTAATCAACTTAACTATTCGGCTAGGGATGCTAAAATTGAGTACACGTATGCAGATTTACGTGTAGATTACAGAAAAGTTATAGACAACTTTCGTAAAGGCGGTCTTCACAGCGTTTACTAGCCAAAAAGTACAATTTTTGAAAAAAAATATGAAAAAATGACTATGTTTCCCCTACCTTCCCCCCCCCATAATCAACTAAACTATTCGGCTAGGGATGCTAAAATTTAGTACACGTATGCAGATATACGTGTTGATTACAGGAAAATTATAAACAAGTTTCGTAAAGGCGGTCTTCACAGCGTTTACTAGCCAAAAAGTACAAGTTTTGAAAAAAATATGAAATAATGACTATGTTTCCCCTACTTTCCCCCCCCCCATCCTTTAATCAACTAAACTATTCGGCTAGGGATGCTAAAATTTAGTACACCTATGCAGATTCACGTATAGATTACAGAAAAGTTATAGACGACTTTCGTAAAGGCGGTCTTCACAGCGTTTACTAGCCAAAAAGTACAATTTTTGAAAAAAAATATGAAAAAATGACTATGTTTCTCCTACCTTCCCCCCCCCCTTTAATCAACTAAACTATTCGGCTAGGGATGCTAAAATTTAGTACACGTATGCAGATTTACGTGTTGATTACAGGAAAATTATAAACAAGTTTCGTAAAGGCGGTCTTCACAGCGTTTACTAGCCAAAAAGTACAATTTTTTAAAAAAAATATGAAAAATTGACTATGTTTCCCCTACTTTCCCCCCATCTTTAATCAACTTAACTATTCGGCTAGGGATGCTAAAATTGAGTACACGTATGCAGATTTACGTGTAGATTACAGAAAAGTTATAGACAACTTTCGTAAAGGCGGTCTTCACAGCGTTTACTAGCCAAAAAGTACAATTTTTGAAAAAAATATGAAATAATGACTATGTTTCCCCTACTTTCCCCCCCCCCATCCTTTAATCAACTAAACTATTCGGCTAGGGATGCTAAAATTTAGTACACGTATGCAGATTCACGTGTTGATTACAGGAAAATTATAAACAAGTTTCGTAAAGGCGGTCTTCATAGCGTTTACTAGCCAAAAAGTACAATATTTAAAAAAAATATGAAAAAATGACTATGTTTCCCCTACCTTCCCCTCCACCTTTAATCAACTTAACTATTTGGCTAGGGATGCTAAAATTTAGTACACGTATGCAGATTTACGTGTAGATTACAGAAAAGTTATAGACAACTTTCGTAAAGGCGGTCTTCACAGCGTTTACTAGCCAAAAAGTACAATTTTTGAAAAAAATATGAAATAATGACTATGTTTCCCCTACTTTCCCCCCCCCCCATCCTTTAATCAACTAAACTATTCGGCTAGGGATGCTAAAATTTAGTACACCTATGCAGATTCACGTGTAGATTACAGAAAAGTTATAGACGACTTTCGTAAAGGCGGTCTTCACAGCGTTTACTAGCCAAAAGTACAATTTTAAAAAAAAAAAAAAAAATGACTATGTTTCCCCTACCTTCCCCCCCCCCTTAATCATCTAAACTATTCGGCTAGGGATGCTAAAATTTAGTACACGTATGCAGATTTACGTGTTGATTACAGGAAAATTATAAACAAGTTTCGTAAAGGCGGTCTTCATATCGTTTACTATCCAAAAAGTACAATATTTAAAAAAAAATATGAAAAAATGACTATGTTTCCCCTACCTTCCCCTCCACCTTTAATCAACTTAACTATTTGGCTAGGGATGCTAAAATTTAGTACACGTATGCAGATTTACGTGTAGATTACAGAAAAGTTATAGACAACTTTCGTAAAGGCGGTCTTCACAGCGTTTACTAGCCAAAAAGTACAATTTTTAAAAAAAAATCGAAAAAATGTCCATGTTCCCCACCCGCCTAATCTTTTAAACTATTTGACTTAAGATGTTGAAATTTAGTACACGTATGTAGACTTACGTGTTGATTACAGGAAAATTATAGACAACTTTCGTAAAGGCGGTCTTCATAGCGTTTACTAGCCGAAAAGTACAATTTTTAAAAAAAATATGAAAAAATGACTATGTTTTCCCTACTTTCCCCCCATCTTTAATCAACTTAACTATTCGGCTAGGGATGCCAAAATTGAGTACACGTATGCAGATTTACGTGTAGATTACAGAAAAGTTATAGACAACTTTCGTAAAGGCGGTCTTCACAGCGTTTACTAGCCAAAAAGTACAATTTTTAAAAAAAAATCGAAAAATGTCCAAGTTCCCCACCCGCCTAATCTTTTAAACTATTTGACTTAAGATGTTGAAATTTAGTACACGTATGTAGACTTACGTGTTGATTACAGGAAAATTATAGACAACTTTCGTAAAGGCGGTCTTCATAGCGTTTACTAGCCGAAAAGTACAATTTTTTAAAAAAAATATGAAAAAATGACTATGTTTCCCCTACTTTCCCCCCATCTTTAATCAACTTAACTATTCGGCTAGGGATGCTAAAATTGAGTACACGTATGCAGATTTACGTGTAGATTACAGAAAAGTTATAGACAACTTTCGTAAAGGCGGTCTTCACAGCGTTTACTAGCCAAAAAGTACAATTTTTGAAAAAAAATATGAAAAAATGACTATGTTTCCCCTACCTTCCCCCCCCCCCATAATCAACTAAACTATTCGGCTAGGATGCTAAAATTTAGTACACGTATGCAGATATACGTGTTGATTACAGGAAAATTATAAACAAGTTTCGTAAAGGCGGTCTTCACAGCGTTTACTAGCCAAAAAGTACAAGTTTTGAAAAAAATATGAAATAATGACTATGTTTCCCCTACTTTCCCCCCCCCCCATCCTTTAATCAACTAAACTATTCGGCTAGGGATGCTAAAATTTAGTACACCTATGCAGATTCACGTATAGATTACAGAAAAGTTATAGACGACTTTCGTAAAGGCGGTCTTCACAGCGTTTACTAGCCAAAAAGTACAATTTTTGAAAAAAAATATGAAAAAATGACTATGTTTCTCCTACCTTCCCCCCCCCCCTTTAATCAACTAAACTATTCGGCTAGGGATGCTAAAATTTAGTACACGTATGCAGATTTACGTGTTGATTACAGGAAAATTATAAACAAGTTTCGTAAGGCGGTCTTCACAGCGTTTACTAGCCAAAAAGTACAATTTTTGGAAAAAAATATAAAAAAATGACTATGTTTCCCCTACCTTCCCCTCCACCTTTAATCAACTTAACTATTTGGCTAGGGATGCTAAAATTTAGTACACGTATGCAGATTTACGTGTAGATTACAGAAAAGTTATAGACAACTTTCGTAAAGGCGGTCTTCACAGCGTTTACTAGCCAAAAAGTACAATTTTTAAAAAAAAATCGAAAAAATGTCCATGTTCCCCACCCGCCTAATCTTTTAAACTATTTGACTTAAGATGTTGAAATTTAGTACACGTATGTAGACTTACGTGTTGATTACAGGAAAATTATAGACAACTTTCGTAAAGGCGGTCTTCATAGCGTTTACTAGCTGAAAAGTACAATTTTTTAAAAAAAATATGAAAAATTGACTATGTTTCCCCTACTTTCCCCCCATCTTTAATCAACTTAACTATTCGGCTAGGGATGCTAAAATTGAGTACACGTATGCAGATTTACGTGTAGATTACAGAAAAGTTATAGACAACTTTCGTAAAGGCGGTCTTCACAGCGTTTACTAGCCAAAAAGTACAATTTTTGAAAAAAATATGAAATAATGACTATGTTTCCCCTACTTTC
>JAZKLR010000976.1:0-21555 GCA_037103525.1 Ganaspis brasiliensis
GAAGACCGCATTTACGAAAGTTCTCTATAATTTTCCTGTAATCTACAAGTAAATCTGCATATGTGTACGAAATTGCAACATCCTAAGTCAAATAGTTAAGAAGATTAGGGGGGGGGGGGGCGGACATGGTCATTTTTTCAAATTTTTTTCAAAAAATCGTACTTTTTGGCAAGTAAACACTATGAAGACCGCATTTACGAAAGTTCTCTATAATTTTCCTGTAATCTACAAGTAAATCTGCATATGTGTATGAAATTGCAACATCCTAAGTCAAATAGTTTCGAAGATTAGGGGGGGGGGGGACATGGTCATTTTTTCGAATTTTTTCAAAAAATCGTACTTTTGGCTAGTAAACACTATGAAGACCGCATTTACGAAAGTTCGCTATAATTTTCAAGTGATCTACACGGAAATCTGCATATATGTGTACGAATTTGCAACATTCAAAGTCAAATAGTTTGGAAGATTAGGGAAGAGACATGGTCATTTGTCGAATTTTTTTCAAAAAATCGTACTTTTTGGCTAGTAAACACTATGAAGACCGCATTTACGAAAGTTCGCTATAATTTTCAAGTAATCTACACGTAAATCTGCATATATGTGTACGAATTTGCAACATTCAAAGTCAAATAGTTAAGAAGATTAGGGGGAGGGGGCGGACATGGTCATTTTTTCAAATTTTTTTCAAAAAAACGTACTTTTTGGCTAGTAAACACTATGAAGACCGCATTTACAAAAGTTCTCTACAATTTTCCTTTAATCTACACGTAAATCTGCATATGTGTACGAATTTGAAACCTTTAAAGTCAAATAGTTTGGAAGATTAGGAGGGGGGGACATGGTCATTTTTTCGAATTTTTTTAAAAAATCGTACTTTTTGTCAAGTAAACACTATGAAGACCGCATTTACGAAAGTTCTCTATAATTTTCCTGTAATCTACAAGTAAATCTGCATATGTGTATGAAATTGCAACATCCTAAGTCAAATAGTTTCGAAGATTAGAGGGGGGGGGGGACATGGTCATTTTTTCGAATTTTTTTTCAAAAAATCGTACTTATTGGCTAGTAAACACTGTGAAGACCGCATTTACGAAAGTTCTCTATAATTTTCCTGAAATCTACACGTAAATCTGCATATTGTGTACGAAAATGCAACATCCTAAGTCAAATAGTTTGGAAGAATAGGTGGGGGGGGACATGGTCATTTTTTCGAATTTTTTTCAAAAAATCGTTCTTTTTGGCTAGTACACACTATGAAGCCCGCATTTACGAAAGTTCTCTATAATTTTCCTGTAATCTACACGTAAATCTGCATATGTGTACGAAATTGCAACATCCTAAGTTAAATAGTTTGGAAGATTGGGGGGGGGGGAGGACATGGTCATTTTTTCGAATTTTTTTCAAAAAATCGTACTTTTGGGCAAGTAAACACTATGAAGACCTCATTTACGAAAGTTCTCTATAATTTTCCTGTAATCTACACGTAAATCTGCATATGTGTACGAAATTGCAACATCCTAAGTCAAATAGTTAAGAAGATTAGGGGGGGCGGACATGGTCATTTTTTCGAATTTTTTTCAAAAAATCGTACTTTTTGGCAAGTAAACACTATGAAGACCGCATTTACGAAAGTTCTCTATAATTTTCCTGTAATCTACACGTAAATCTGCATATGTGTACGAAATTGCAACATCCTAAGTCAAATAGTTAAGAAGATTAGGGGGGGAGGACATGGTCATTTTTTCGAATTTTTTCAAAAATCGTACTTTTGGGCAAGTAAACACTATGAAGACCTCATTTACGAAAGTTCTCTATAATTTTCCTGTAATCTACACCTAAATCTGCATATGTGTACGAAATTGCAACATCCTAAGTCAAATAGTTAAGAAGATTAGGGGGGGCGGACATGGTCATTTTTTCGAATTTTTTTCAAAAAATCGTACTTTTTGGCTAGTAAACACTATGAAGACCGCATTTACGAAAGTTCTCTACAATTTTCCTGTAATCTACACGTAAATCTGCATATGTGTACGAATTTGAAACCTTTAAAGTCAAATAGTTTGGAAGATTAGGAGGGGGGGACATGGTCATTTTTCGAATTTTTTAAAAAAATCGTACTTTTTGTCAAGTAAACACTATGAAGACCGCATTTACGAAAGTTCTCTATAATTTTCCTGTAATCTACAAGTAAATCTGCATATGTGTATGAAATTGCAACATCCTAAGTCAAATAGTTTCGAAGATTAGAGGGGGGGGGGGGGGAAATGGTCATTTTTCGAATTTTTTTTCAAAAAATCGTACTTTTTGTCAAGTAAACACTATGAAGACCGCATTTACGAAAGTTCGCTATAATTTTCAAGTGATCTACACGGAAATCTGCATATATGTGTACGAATTTGCAACATTCAAAGTCAAATAGTTTGGAAGATTAGGGAAGAGACATGGTCATTTGTCGAATTTTTTTCAAAAATCGTACTTTTTGGCTAGTAAACACTATGAAGACCGCATTTACGAAAGTTCGCTATAATTTTCAAGTAATCTACACGTAAATCTGCATATATGTGTACGAATTTGCAACATTCAAAGTCAAATAGTTAAGAAGATTAGGGGGAGGGGGCGGACATGGTCATTTTTTCAAATTTTTTTCAAAAAAACGTACTTTTTGGCTAGTAAACACTATGAAGACCGCATTTACAAAAGTTCTCTACAATTTTCCTTTAATCTACACGTAAATCTGCATATGTGTACGAATTTGAAACCTTTAAAGTCAAATAGTTTGGAAGATTAGGAGGGGGGGACATGGTCATTTTTTCGAATTTTTTTAAAAAAATCGTACTTTTTGTCAAGTAAACACTATGAAGACCGCATTTACGAAAGTTCTCTATAATTTTCCTGAAATCTACACGTAAATCTGCATATGTGTACGAAAATGCAACATCCTAAGTCAAATAGTTTGGAAGAATAGGTGGGGGGGACATGGTCATTTTTTCGAATTTTTTTCAAAAATCGTTCTTTTTGGCTAGTACACACTATGAAGCCCGCATTTACGAAAGTTCT
Source organism: Ganaspis brasiliensis (assembly GCA_037103525.1). NCBI lineage: Eukaryota > Metazoa > Arthropoda > Insecta > Hymenoptera > Figitidae > Ganaspis > Ganaspis brasiliensis. The sequence goes on from JAZKLR010000976.1 coordinate 3,058, forward strand.
CTATAATTTTCCTGTAATCTACACGTAAATCTGCATATGTGTACGAAATTGCAACATCCTAAGTTAAATAGTTTGGAAGATTGGGGGGGGGGGGGAGGACATGGTCATTTTTTCGAATTTTTTTCAAAAAATCGTACTTTTGGGCAAGTAAACACTATGAAGACCTCATTTACGAAAGTTCTCTATAATTTTCCTGTAATCTACACGTAAATCTGCATATGTGTACGAAATTGCAACATCCTAAGTCAAATAGTTAAGAAGATTAGGGGGGGCGGACATGGTCATTTTTTCGAATTTTTTTCAAAAAATCGTACTTTTTGGCAAGTAAACACTATGAAGACCGCATTTACGAAAGTTCTCTATAATTTTCCTGTAATCTACACGTAAATCTGCATATGTGTACGAAATTGCAACATCCTAAGTCAAATAGTTAAGAAGATTAGGGGGGGAGGACATGGTCATTTTTTCGAATTTTTTTCAAAAAAATCGTACTTTTGGGCAAGTAAACACTATGAAGACCTCATTTACGAAAGTTCTCTATAATTTTCCTGTAATCTACACCTAAATCTGCATATGTGTACGAAATTGCAACATCCTAAGTCAAATAGTTAAGAAGATTAGGGGGGGCGGACATGGTCATTTTTTCGAATTTTTTTCAAAAAATCGTACTTTTTGGCTAGTAAACACTATGAAGACCGCATTTACGAAAGTTCTCTACAATTTTCCTGTAATCTACACGTAAATCTGCATATGTGTACGAATTTGAAACCTTTAAAGTCAAATAGTTTGGAAGATTAGGAGGGGGGGACATGGTCATTTTTCGAATTTTTTTAAAAAAATCGTACTTTTTGTCAAGTAAAACACTATGAAGACCGCATTTACGAAAGTTCTCTATAATTTTCCTGTAATCTACAAGTAAATCTGCATATGTGTATGAAATTGCAACATCCTAAGTCAAATAGTTTCGAAGATTAGAGGGGGGGGGGGGGGACATGGTCATTTTTTCGAATTTTTTTCAAAAAATCGTACCTATGGCTAGTAAACACTGTGAAGACCGCATTTACGAAAGTTCTCTACAACTTTCCTGTAATCTACACGTAAATCTGCATATGTGTACGAAATTGCAACATCCTAAGTCAAATAGTTTGGAAGATTAGGAGGGGGGGACATGGTCATTTTTTCGAATTTTTTTCAAAAAATCGTACTTATTGGCTAGTAAACAGTGTGAAGACCGCATTTACGAAAGTTCTCTACAACTTTCCTGTAATCTACACGTAAATCTGCATATGTGTACGAATTTGCAACATTCAAAGTCAAATAGTTTGGAAGATTTGGAGGGGGGGACATGGTCATTTTTTCGAATTTTTTTAAAAAAATCGTACTTTTTGGCAAGTAAACACTATGAAGACCGCATTTACGACAGTTCTCTATAATTTTCCTGTAATCTACAAGTAAATCTGCATATGTGTACGAAATTGCAACATCCTAAGTCAAATAGTTTGGAAGATTAGGAGGGGGGGAACATGGTCATTTTTTCGAATTTTTTTCAAAAAATCATACTTTTTGGCAAGTAAACACTATGAAGACCGCATTTACGATTTATAGTTCTCTATAATTTTCCTGTAATCTACAAGTAAATCTGCATATGTGTACGAAATCGCAACATCCTAAGTCAAATAGTTTCGAAGATTAGGGGGGTAGAGACATGGTCATTTGTCGAATTTTTTTCAAAAAATCGTACTTTTTGGCTAGTAAACACTATGAAGACCGCATTTACGAAAGTTCGCTATAATTTTCAAGTGATCTACACGTAAATCTGCATATATGTGTACGAATTTGCAACATTCAAAGTCAAATAGTTAAGAAGATTAGGGGGAGGGGGCGGACATGGTCATTTTTTCAAATTTTTTTCAAAAAAACGTACTTTTTGGCTAGTAAACACTATGAAGACCGCATTTACAAAAGTTCTCTACAATTTTCCTTTAATCCACACGTAAATCTGCATATGTGTACGAAATTGCAACATCCTAAGTTAAATAGTTTGGAAGATTAGAGGGGGGCTCATGGTCCTTTGTTCTAATTTTTTTCAAAAAATCGTACTTTTGGGCAAGTAAACACTATGAAGACCGCATTTACGAAAGTTCTCTTCAATTTTCCTGTAATCTACAGGTAAATCTGCATATGTGTACGAATTTGCAACATTCAAAGTCAAATAGTTTGGAAGATTAGGAGGGGGGGACATGGTCATTTTTTCGAATTTTTTTTAAAAAAATCGTACTTTTTGGCAAGTAAACACTATGAAGACCGCATTTACGAAAGTTCTCTATAATTTTCCTGTAATCTACACGTAAATCTGCATATGTGTACGAAATTGCAACATCCCAAGTCCAATAATTTAGAAGATTAGTGGGTGGGGCATGGTCATTTTTTCGAATTTTTTTAAAAAATCGTACTTTTTGGCTAGTACACACTATCAAGACCGCATTTACGAAATTTCTTTATAATTTTCCTGTAATCTACACGTAAATCTGCATATGTGTACGAAATTGCAACATCCTAAGTCAAATAGTTTGGAAGATTAGGGGGGGGGGGGGGAGGACATGGTCATTTTTTCGAATTTTTTTCAAAAAATCGTACTTTTGGGCAAGTAAACACTATGAAGACCTCATTTACGAAAGTTCTCTATAATTTTCCTGTAATCTACACGTAAATCTGCATATGTGTACGAAATTGCAACATCCTCAGTCAAATAGTTTGGAAGATTAGGATGGTGGGGGGGGACATGGTCATTTTTTCAAATTTTTTTCAAAAAATCGTACTTTTTGGCAAGTAAACACTATGAAGACCGCATTTACGAAAGTTCTCTATAATTTTCCTGAAATCTACAAGTAAATCTGCATATGTGTATGAAATTGCAACATCCTAAGTCAAATAGTTTCGAAGATTAGGGGGGAGGGGACATGGTCATTTTTTCGAATTTTTTTCAAAAAATCGTAGTTTTTGGCTAGTACACACTATGAAGACCGCATTTACGAAAGTTCGCTATAATTTTCCTGTAATCTACACGTAAATCTGCATATGTGTACGAAATTGCAACATCCCAAGTCCAATAATTTAGAAGATTAGTGGGTGGGGCATGGTCATTTTTTCGAATTTCTTTTAAAAAATCGTACTTTTTGGCTAGTACACACTATCAAGACCGCATTTACGAAATTTTCTTTATAATTTCCAAATAATCTACACGTAAATCTGCATATGTGTACGTAATTGCAACATCCCATGTCCAATAATTTAGATGATTAGTGGGGGGACATGGTCATTTTTTCGAATTTTTTTCAAAAAATCGTACTCTTTGGCTAGTGAACACTATGAAGACCGCATTTACGAAAGTTCTCTACCATTTTCCTGTAATCTACACGTAAATCTGCATATGTGTACGAAATTGCAACAACCTAAGTCAAATAGTAAAGAAGATTAGCAGGGGAGGGACATGGTCATTTTTTCGAATTTTTTTTAAAAAATCGTACTTTTTGGCTAGTGAACACAATGAAGACCGCATTTGCGAAAGTTCTCTATAGTTTTCCTGTAATCTACACGTAAATCTGCATATGTGTACGAAATTGCAACAACCTAAGTCAAATAGTTTGGAAGATTAGGAGGGGGGGAACATGGTCATTTTTTCGAATTTTTTTAAAAAATCGTACTCTTTGGCTAGTAAACACTATGAAGACCGCATTTACGAAATTTCTATATAATCTTCAAATAATCTACACGTAAATCTGCATATGTGTACGAAATTGCAACATCCTAAGTCAAATAGTTTGGAAGATTAGGGGAGGGACATGGTCATTTGTCGAATTTTTTTAAAAAAATCGTACTTTTTGGCTAGCAAACATTATGAAGACCGCATTTACGAAAGTTCTCTATAATTTTCCTGAAATCTACACGTAAATCTGCATATGTGTACGAAAATGCAACATCCTAAGTCAAATAGTTTGGAAGAATAGGTGGGGGGGACATGGTCATTTTTTCGAATTTTTTTCAAAAAATCGTACTTTTTGGCTAGTACACACTATGAAGCCCGCATTTACGAAAGTTCTCTATAATTTTCCTGTAATCTACACGTAAATCTGCATATGTGTACGAAATTGCAACATCCTAAGTCAAATAGTTTGGAAGAATAGGTGGGGGGGACATGGTGATTTTTTCGAATTTTTTTCAAAAAATCGTACTTTTTGGCTAGTACACACTATGAAGACCGCTTTTACAATAGTTCTCTATAATTTTCCTGTAATCTACAAGTAAATCTGCATATGTGTATGAAATTGCAACATCCTAAGTCAAATAGTTTCGAAGATTAGGGGGGAGGGGACATGGTCATTTTTTCGAATTTTTTTCAAAAAATCGTAGTTTTTGGCTAGTACAGACTATGAAGACCGCATTTACGAAAGTTCGCTATAATTTTCCTGTAATCTACACGTAAATCTGCATATGAGTACGAAATTGCAACATCCTAAGTCAAATAGTTTGGAAGATTAGGAGGGGGGGACATGGTCATTTTTTCGAATTTTTTTCAAAAAATCGTACTTTTTGGCTAGTACACACTATCAAGACCGCATTTACGAAATTTCTTTATAATTTTCCTGTAATCTACACGTAAATCTGCATATGTGTACGAAATTGCAACATCCTAAGTCAAATAGTTTGGAAGAATAGGTGGGGGGGACATGGTGATTTTTTCGAATTTTTTTCAAAAAATCGTACTTTTTGGCTAGTACACACTATGAAGACCGCATTTACGAAAGTTCTCTATAATTTTCCTGTAATCTACACGTAAATCTGCATATGAGTACGAAATTGCAACATCCTAAGTCAAATAGTTTGGAAGATTAGGAGGGGGGGACATGGTCATTTTTTCGAATTTTTTTCAAAAAATCGTACTTTTTGGCTAGTACACACTATCAAGACCGCATTTACGAAATTTCTTTATAATTTTCCTGTAATCTACACGTAAATCTGCATATGTGTACGAAATTGCAACATCCTAAGTCAAATAGTTTGGAAGATTAGGGGAGGGTCATGGTCATTTGTCGAATTTTTTTCAAAAAATCGTACTTTTTGGCTAGCAAACACTATGAAGACCGCATTTACGAAAGTTCTCTATAATTTTCCTGAAATCTACACGTAAATCTGCATATGTGTACGAAAATGCAACATCCTAAGTCAAATAGTTTGGAAGAATAGGTGGGGGGGACATGGTCATTTTTTCGAATTTTTTTCAAAAAATCGTACTTTTTGGCTCAAAAACACTATGAAGACCGAATTTACGAAAGTTCTCTATAATTTTCCTGTAATCTACACGTAAATCTGCATATGTGTACGAAATTGCAACATCCTAAGTCAAATAGTTTGGAAGATTAGAGGGGGGGGGGGGAGGACATGGTCATTTTTTCGAATTTTTTTCAAAAAATCATTCTTTTTGGCTAAAAAACACTATGAAGACCGAATTTACGAAAGTTCTCTATAATTTTCCTGTAATCTACACGTAAATCTGCATATGTGTACGAAATTGCAACATCCTAAGTCAAATCGTTTCGAAAATTAGGGGGGGGGGGGGACATGGTCATTTTTTCGAATTTTTTTTCAAAAAATCGTACTTATTGGCTAGTAAACACTGTGAAGACCGCATTTACGAAAGTTCTCTACAACTTTCTGTAATCTACAAGTAAATCTGCATATGTGTACGAAATTGCAACATCCAAGTCCAATAATTTAGAAGATTAGTGGGTGGGGCATGGTCATTTTTTCGAATTTTTTTAAAAAATCGTACTTTTTGGCTAGTACACACTATCAAGACCGCATTTACGAAATTTTCTTTATAATTTCCAAATAATCTACACGTAAATCTGCATATGTGTACGTAATTGCAACATCCCATGTCCAATAATTTAGATGATTAGTGGGGGGACATGGTCATTTTTTCGAATTTTTTTCAAAAAATCGTACTCTTTGGCTAGTGAACACTATGAAGACCGCATTTACGAAAGTTCTCTACCATTTTCCTGTAATCTACACGTAAATCTGCATATGTGTACGAAATTGCAACAACCTAAGTCAAATAGTAAAGAAGATTAGCAGGGGAGGGACATGGTCATTTTTTCGAATTTTTTTTAAAAAATCGTACTCTTTGGCTAGTAAACACTATGAAGACCGCATTTACGAAATTTCTATATAATCTTCAAATAATCTACACGTAAATCTGCATATGTGTACGAAATTGCAACATCCTAAGTCAAAAAGTTTGGAAGATTAGGGGAGGGACATGGTCATTTGTCGAATTTTTTTCAAAAAATCGTACTTTTTGGCTAGCAAACATTATGAAGACCGCATTTACGAAAGTTCTCTATAATTTTCCTGAAATCTACACGTAAATCTGCATATGTGTACGAAAAATGCAACATCCTAAGTCAAATAGTTTGGAAGAATAGGTGGGGGGGACATGGTCATTTTTTCGAATTTTTTTCAAAAAATCGTACTTTTTGGCTAGTACACACTATGAAGCCCGCATTTACGAAAGTTCTCTATAATTTTCCTGTAATCTACACGTAAATCTGCATATGTGTACGAAATTGCAACATCCTAAGTCAAATAGTTTGGAAGAATAGGTGGGGGGGACATGGTTATTTTTTCGAATTTTTTTCAAAAAATCGTACTTTTTGGCTAGTACACACTATGAAGACCGCATTTACAATAGTTCTCTATAATTTTCCTGTAATCTACAAGTAAATCTGCATATGTGTATGAAATTGCAACATCCTAAGTCAAATAGTTTCGAAGATTAGGGGGGAGGGGACATGGTCATTTTTTCGAATTTTTTTCAAAAAATCGTAGTTTTTGGCTAGTACAGACTATGAAGACCGCATTTACGAAAGTTCGCTATAATTTTCCTGTAATCTACACGTAAATCTGCATATGTGTACGAAATTGCAACATCCCAAGTCCAATAATTTAGAAGATTAGTGGGTGGGGCATGGTCATTTTTTCGAATTTTTTTAAAAAATCGTACTTTTTGGCTAGTACACAATATCAAGACCGCATTTACGAAATTTCTTTATAATTTTCCTGTAATCTACACGTAAATCTGCATATGTGTACATAATTGCAACATCCTAAGTCAAATAGTTTGGAAGATTAGGGGAGGGTCATGGTCATTTGTCGAATTTTTTTCAAAAAATCGTACTTTTTGGCTAGCAAACACTATGAAGACCGCATTTACGAAAGTTCTCTATAATTTTCCTGAAATCTACACGTAAATCTGCATATGTGTACGAAAATGCAACATCCTAAGTCAAATAGTTTGGAAGAATAGGTGGGGGGGACATGGTCATTTTTTCGAATTTTTTTCAAAAAATCGTACTTTTTGGCTCAAAAAAACTATGAAGACCGAATTTACGAAAGTTCTCTATAATTTTCCTGTAATCTTAAATCTGCATATGTGTACGAAATTGCAACATCCTAAGTCAAATAGTTTGGAAGATTAGAGGGGGGGGGGAGAGGACATGGTCATTTTTTCGAATTTTTTTCAAAAAATCATTCTTTTTGGCTAAAAAACACTATGAAGACCGAATTTACGAAAGTTCTCTATAATTTTCCTGTAATCTACACGTAAATCTGCATATGTGTACGAAAATGCAACATCCTAAGTCAAATAGTTTGGAAGAATAGGTGGGGGGGACATGGTCATTTTTTCGAATTTTTTTCAAAAAATCGTACTTTTTGGCTAGTACACACTATGAAGCCCGCATTTACGAAAGTTCTCTATAATTTTCCTGTAATCTACACGTAAATCTGCATATGTGTACGAAATTGCACATCCTAAGTCAAATAGTTTGGAAGAATAGGTGGGGGGGAACATGGTTATTTTTTCGAATTTTTTTCAAAAAAATCGTACTTTTTGGCTAGTACACACTATGAAGACCGCATTTACAATAGTTCTCTATAATTTTCCTGTAATCTACAAGTAAATCTGCATATGTGTATGAAATTGCAACATCCTAAGTCAAATAGTTTCGAAGATTAGGGGGGAGGGGACATGGTCATTTTTTCGAATTTTTTTCAAAAAATCGTAGTTTTTGGCTAGTACAGACTATGAAGACCGCATTTACGAAAGTTCGCTATAATTTTCCTGTAATCTACACGTAAATCTGCATATGTGTACGAAATTGCAACATCCCAAGTCCAATAATTTAGAAGATTAGTGGGTGGGGCATGGTCATATTTTTCGAATTTTTTTTTAAAAAATCGTACTTTTTGCTAGTACACACTATCAAGACCGCATTTACGAAATTTCTTTATAATTTTCCTGTAATCTACACGTAAATCTGCATATGTGTACGAAATTGCAACATCCTAAGTCAAATAGTTGGAAGATTAGGGGAGGGTCATGGTCATTTGTCGAATTTTTTTCAAAAAATCGTACTTTTTGGCTAGCAAACACTATGAAGACCGCATTTACGAAAGTTCTCTATAATTTTCCTGAAATCTACACGTAAATCTGCATATGTGTACGAAAATGCAACATCCTAAGTCAAATAGTTTGGAAGAATAGGTGGGGGGACATGGTCATTTTTTCGAATTTTTTTCAAAAAATCGTACTTTTTGGCTCAAAAACACTATGAAGACCGAATTACGAAAGTTCTCTATAATTTTCCTGTAATCTACACGTAAATCTGCATATGTGTACGAAATTGCAACATCCTAAGTCAAATAGTTTGGAAGATTAGAGGGGGGGGGGGAGGACATGGTCATTTTTTCGAATTTTTTTCAAAAAATCATTCTTTTTGGCTAAAAAACACTATGAAGACCGAATTTACGAAAGTTCTCTATAATTTTCCTGTAATCTACACGTAAATCTGCATATGTGTACGAAATTGCAACATCCTAAGTCAAATCGTTTCGAAAATTAGGGGGGGGGGACATGGTCATTTTTTCGAATTTTTTTCAAAAAATCGTACTTATTGGCTAGTAAACACTGTGAAGACCGCATTTACGAAAGTTCTCTACAACTTTCCTGTAATCTACAAGTAAATCTGCATATGTGTACGAAATTGCAACATCCCAAGTCCAATAATTTAGAAGATTAGTGGGTGGGGCATGGTCATTTTTTCGAATTTTTTTCAAAAAAATCGTACTCTTTGGCTAGTGAACACTATGAAGACCGCATTTACGAAAGTTCTCTACCATTTTCCTGTAATCTACACGTAAATCTGCATATGTGTACGAAATTGCAACAACCTAAGTCAAATAGTAAAGAAGATTAGCAGGGGAGGGACATGGTCATTTTTTCGAATTTTTTTTAAAAAATCGTACTTTTTGGCTAGTAAACACAATGAAGACCGCATTTACGAAAATTCTCTATAATTTTCCTGTAATCTACACGTAAATCTGCATATGTGTACGAAATTGCAACAACCTAAGTCAAATAGTTTGGAAGATTAGGAGGGGGGGAACATGGTCATTTTTTCGAATTTTTTTTAAAAAATCGTACTCTTTGGCTAGTAAACACTATGAAGACCGCATTTACGAAATTTCTATATAATCTTCAAATAATCTACACGTAAATCTGCATATGTGTACGAAATTGCAACATCCTAAGTCAAATAGTTTGGAAGATTAGGGAGGGACATGGTCATTGTCGAATTTTTTTCAAAAAATCGTACTTTTTGGCTAGCAAACATTATGAAGACCGCATTTACGAAAGTTCTCTATAATTTTCCTGAAATCTACACGTAAATCTGCATATGTGTACGAAAATGCAACATCCTAAGTCAAATAGTTTGGAAGAATAGGTGGGGGGGACATGGTCATTTTTTCGAATTTTTTCAAAAAATCGTACTTTTGGCTAGTACACACTATGAAGCCCGCATTTACGAAAGTTCTCTATAATTTTCCTGTAATCTACACGTAAATCTGCATATGTGTACGAAATTGCAACATCCTAAGTCAAATAGTTTGGAAGAATAGGTGGGGGGGACATGGTTATTTTTTTCGAATTTTTTTCAAAAAATCGTACTTTTTGGCTAGTAAACACAATGAAGACCGCATTTACGAAAGTTCTCTATAATTTTCCTGAAATCTACACGTAAATCTGCATATGTGTACGAAAATGCAACATCCTAAGTCAAATAGTTTGGTGAAGAAATAGGTGGGGGGACATGGTCATTTTTTCGAATTTTTTTCAAAAAATCGTACTTTTTGGCTAGTACACACTATGAAGCCCGCATTTACGAAAGTTCTCTATAATTTTCCTGTAATCTACACGTAAATCTGCATATGTGTACGAAATTGCAACAACCTAAGTCAAATAGTTTGGAAGATTAGGAGGGGGGGAACATGGTCATTTTTTCGAATTTTTTTTAAAAATCGTACTCTTTGGCTAGTAAACACTATGAAGACCGCATTTACGAAATTTCAATATAATCTTCAAATAATCTACACGTAAATCTGCATATGTGTACGAAATTGCAACATCCTAAGTCAAATAGTTTGGAAGATTAGGGAGGGACATGGTCATTTGTCGAATTTTTTTCAAAAAAATCGTACTTTTTGGCTAGCAAACATATGAAGACCGCATTTACGAAAGTTCTCTATAATTTTCCTGAAATCTACACGTAAATCTGCATATGTTACGAAAATGCAACATCCTAAGTCAAATAGTTTGGAAGAATAGGTGGGGGGGACATGGTTATTTTTTCGAATTTTTTTCAAAAAATCGTACTTTTTGGCTAGTACACACTATGAAGCCCGCATTTACGAAAGTTCTCTATAACTTTCCTGTAATCTACACGTAAATCTGCATATGTGTACGAAATTGGAACATCCTAAGTCAAATAGTTTGGAAGAATAGGTGGGGGGACATGGTTATTTTTTCCGTATTTTTTTCAAAAAATCGTACTTTTTGGCTAGTACACACTATGAAGACCGCATTTACAATAGTTCTCTATAATTTTCCTGTAATCTAACAAGTAAATCTGCATATGTGTATGAAATTGCAACATCCTAAGTCAAATAGTTTCGAAGATTAGGGGGGAGGGGACATGGTCATTTTTTCGAATTTTTTCAAAAAATCGTAGTTTTGGCTAGTACAGACTATGAAGACCGCATTTACGAAAGTTCGCTATAATTTTCCTGTAATCTACACGTAAATCTGCATATGTGTACGAAATTGCAACATCCCAAGTCCAATAATTTAGAAGATTAGTGGGTGGGGCATGGTCATTTTTTCGAATTTTTTTTAAAAAATCGTACTTTTGTCTAGTACACACTATCAAGACCGCATTTACGAAATTTCTTTATAATTTTCCTGTAATCTACACGTAAATCTGCATATGTGTACGAAATTGCAACATCCTAAGTCAAATAGTTTGGAAGATTAGGGGAGGGTCATGGTCATTTGTCGAATTTTTTCAAAAATCGTACTTTTTGGCTAGCAAACACTATGAAGGACCGCATTTACGAAAGTTCTCTATAATTTTCCTGAAATCTACACGTAAATCTGCATATGTGTACGAAAATGCAACATCCTAAGTCAAATAGTTTGGAAGAATAGGTGGGGGGACATGGTCATTTTTTCGAATTTTTTTCAAAAAATCGTACTTTTTGGCTCAAAAACACTATGAAGACCGAATTTACGAAAGTTCTCTATAATTTTCCTGTAATCTACACGTAAATCTGCACATGTGTACGAAATTGCAACATCCCAAGTCCAATAATTTAGAAGATTAAGTGGGTGGGGGCATGGTCATTTTTTCGAATTTTTTTTTAAAAAATCGTACTTTTTGGCTAGTACACCACTATCAAGACCGCATTTACGAAATTTCTTTATAATTTTCCTGTAATCTACACGTAAATCTGCATATGTGTACGAAATTGCAACATCCTAAGTCAAATCGTTTCGAAAATTAGGGGGGGGGGGACATGGTCATTTTTTCGAATTTTTTTTCAAAAATCGTACTTATTGGCTAGTAAACACTGTGAAGACCGCATTTACGAAAGTTCTCTACAACTTTCCTGTAATCTACACGTAAATCTGCATATGTGTACGAAATTGCAACAACCTAAGTCAAATAGTTTGGAAGATTAGGAGGGGGGGAACATGGTCATTTTTCGAATTTTTTTTAAAAAATCGTACTCTTTGGCTAGTAAACACTATGAAGACCGCATTTACGAAATTTCTATATAATCTTCAAATAATCTACACGTAAATCTGCATATGTGTACGAAAAATTGCAACATCCTAAGTCAAATAGTTTGGAAGATTAGGGGGAGGGACATGGTCATTTGTTCGAATTTTTTTCAAAAAAATCGTACTTTTTGGCTAGCAAACATTATGAAGACCGCATTTACGAAAGTTCTCTATAATTTTCCTGAAATCTACACGTAAATCTGCATATGTGTACGAAAATGCAACATCCTAAGTCAAATAGTTTGGAAGAATAGGTGGGGGGGACATGGTCATTTTTTCGAATTTTTTCAAAAAATCGTACTTTTTGGCTAGTACACACTATGAAGCCCGCATTTACGAAAGTTCTCTATAATTTTCCTGTAATCTACACGTAAATCTGCATATGTGTACGAAATTGCAACATCCTAAGTCAAATAGTTTGGAAGAATAGGTGGGGGGACATGGGTTATTTTTTCGAATTTTTTTCAAAAAATCGTACTTTTTGGCTAGTAAACACAATGAAGACCGCATTTACGAAAGTTCTCTATAATTTTTCCTGAAATCTACACGTAAATCTGCATATGTGTACGAAAATGCAACATCCTAAGTCAAATAGTTTGGAAGAATAGGTGGGGGGGACATGGTCATTTTTTCGAATTTTTTTCAAAAAATCGTACTTTTTGGCTAGTACACACTATGAAGCCCGCATTTACGAAAGTTCTCTATAATTTTCCTGTAATCTACACGTAAATCTGCATATGTGTACGAAATTGCAACAACCTAAGTCAAATAGTTTGGAAGATTAGGAGGGGGGGAACATGGTCATTTTTTCGAATTTTTTTAAAAAATCGTACTCTTTGGCTAGTAAACACTATGAAGACCGCATTTACGAAATTTCTATATAATCTTCAAATAATCTACACGTAAATCTGCATATGTGTACGAAATTGCAACATCCTAAGTCAAATAGTTTGGAAGATTAGGGGAGGGACATGGTCATTTGTCGAATTTTTTTCAAAAAATCGTACTTTTTGGCTAGCAAACATTATGAAGACCGCATTTACGAAAGTTCTCTATAATTTTCCTGAAATCTACACGTAAATCTGCATATGTGTACGAAAATGCAACATCCTAAGTCAAATAGTTTGGAAGAATAGGTGGGGGGGACATGGTCATTTTTTCGAATTTTTTCAAAAAATCGTACTTTTTGGCTAGTACACACTATGAAGCCCGCATTTACGAAAGTTCTCTATAATTTTTCCTGTAATCTACACGTAAATCTGCATATGTGTACGAAATTGCAACATCCTAAGTCAAATAGTTTGGAAGAATAGGTGGGGGGGACATGGTTATTTTTCGAATTTTTTTCAAAAATCGTACTTTTTGGCTAGTAAACACAATGAAGACCGCATTTACGAAAGTTCTCTATAATTTTCCTGAAATCTACACGTAAATCTGCATATGTGTACGAAAATGCAACATCCTAAGTCAAATAGTTTGGAAGAATAGGTGGGGGGGACATGGTCATTTTTTCGAATTTTTTTCAAAAAATCGTACTTTTTGGCTAGTACACACTATGAAGCCCGCATTTACGAAAGTTCTCTATAATTTTCCTGTAATCTACACGTAAATCTGCATATGTGTACGAAATTGCAACAACCTAAGTCAAATAGTTTGGAAGATTAGGAGGGGGGGAACATGGTCATTTTTTCGAATTTTTTTTAAAAAATCGTACTCTTTGGCTAGTAAACACTATGAAGACCGCATTTACGAAATTTCTATATAATCTTCAAATAATCTACACGTAAATCTGCATATGTGTACGAAATTGCAACATCCTAAGTCAAATAGTTTGGAAGATTAGGGGAGGGACATGGTCATTTGTCGAATTTTTTTCAAAAAATCGTACTTTTTGGCTAGCAAACATTATGAAGACCGCATTTACGAAAGTTCTCTATAATTTTCCTGAAATCTACACGTAAATCTGCATATGTGTACGAAAATGCAACATCCTAAGTCAAATAGTTTGGAAGAATAGGTGGGGGGGACATGGTTATTTTTTCGAATTTTTTCAAAAATCGTACTTTTTGGCTAGTACACACTATGAAGCCCGCATTTACGAAAGTTCTCTATAACTTTCCTGTAATCTACACGTAAATCTGCATATGTGTACGAAATTGGAACATCCTAAGTCAAATAGTTTGGAAGAATAGGTGGGGGGGACATGGTTATTTTTTCGTATTTTTTCAAAAATCGTACTTTTTGGCTAGTACACACTATGAAGACCGCATTTACAATAGTTCTCTATAATTTTCCTGTAATCTACAAGTAAATCTGCATATGTGTATGAAATTGCAACATCCTAAGTCAAATAGTTTCGAAGATTAGGGGGGGAGGGGACATGGTCATTTTTTCGAATTTTTTTCAAAAAATCGTAGTTTTTGGCTAGTACAGACTATGAAGACCGCATTTACGAAAGTTCGCTATAATTTTCCTGTAATCTACACGTAAATCTGCATATGTGTACGAAATTGCAACATCCCAAGTCCAATAATTAGAAGATTAGTGGGTGGGGCATGGTCATTTTTTCGAATTTTTTTTTAAAAAATCGTACTTTTTGGCTAGTACACACTATCAAGACCGCATTTACGAAATTTCTTTATAATTTTCCTGTAATCTACACGTAAATCTGCATATGTGTACGAAATTGCAACATCCTAAGTCAAATAGTTTGGAAGATTAGGGGAGGGTCATGGTCATTTGTCGAATTTTTTTCAAAAAATCGTACTTTTTGGCTAGCAAACACTATGAAGACCGCATTTACGAAAGTTCTCTATAATTTTCCTGAAATCTACACGTAAATCTGCATATGTGTACGAAAATGCAACATCCTAAGTCAAATAGTTTGGAAGAATAGGTGGGGGGGACATGGTCATTTTTTCGAATTTTTTTCAAAAAAATCGTACTTTTTGGCTCAAAAACACTATGAAGACCGAATTTACGAAAGTTCTCTATAATTTTCCTGTAATCTACACGTAAATCTGCACATGTGTACGAAATTGCAACATCCCAAGTCCAATAATTTAGAAGATTAGTGGGTGGGGCATGGTCATTTTTTCGAATTTTTTTTAAAAAATCGTACTTTTTGGCTAGTACACACTATCAAGACCGCATTTACGAATTTCTTTATAATTTTCCTGTAATCTACACGTAAATCTGCATATGTGTACGAAATTGCAACATCCTAAGTCAAATCGTTTCGAAAATTAGGGGGGGGGGGACATGGTCATTTTTTTCGAATTTTTTTTCAAAAAAATCGTACTTATTGGCTAGTAAACACTGTGAAGACCGCATTTACGAAAGTTCTCTACAACTTTCCTGTAATCTACACGTAAATCTGCATATGTGTACGAAATTGCAACAACCTAAGTCAAATAGTTTGGAAGATTAGGAGGGGGGGAACATGGTCATTTTTTCGAATTTTTTTTAAAAATCGTACTCTTTGGCTAGTAAACACTATGAAGACCGCATTTACGAAATTTCTATATAATCTTCAAATAATCTACACGTAAATCTGCATATGTGTACGAAATTGCAACATCCTAAGTCAAATAGTTTGGAAGATTAGGGGAGGGACATGGTCATTTGTCGAATTTTTTTCAAAAATCGTACTTTTTGGCTAGCAAACATTATGAAGACCGCATTTACGAAAGTTCTCTATAATTTTCCTGAAATCTACACGTAAATCTGCATATGTGTACGAAAATGCAACATCCTAAGTCAAATAGTTTGGAAGAATAGGTGGGGGGGACATGGTCATTTTTTCGAATTTTTTTCAAAAAATCGTACTTTTTGGCTAGTACACACTATGAAGCCCGCATTTACGAAAGTTCTCTATAATTTTCCTGTAATCTACACGTAAATCTGCATATGTGTACGAAATTGCAACATCCTAAGTCAAATAGTTTGGAAGAATAGGTGGGGGGACATGGTTATTTTTTCGAATTTTTTTCAAAAAATCGTACTTTTTGGCTAGTAAACACAATGAAGACCGCATTTACGAAAGTTCTCTATAATTTTCCTGAAATCTACACGTAAATCTGCATATGTGTACGAAAATGCAACATCCTAAGTCAAAATAGTTTGGAAGAATAGGTGGGGGGGGACATGGTCATTTTTTCGAATTTTTTTCAAAAAATCGTACTTTTTGGCTAGTACACACTATGAAGCCCGCATTTACGAAAGTTCTCTATAATTTTCCTGTATCTACACGTAAATCTGCATATGTGTACGAAATTGCAACAACCTAAGTCAAATAGTTTGGAAGATTAGGAGGGGGGGAACATGGTCATTTTTTCGAATTTTTTTTAAAAAATCGTACTCTTTGGCTAGTAAACACTATGAAGACCCGCATTTACGAAATTTCTATATAATCTTCAAATAATCTACACGTAAATCTGCATATGTGTACGAATTGCAACATCCTAAGTCAAATAGTTTTGGAAGATTAGGGGAGGGAACATGGTCATTTGTCGAATTTTTTTCAAAAAATCGTACTTTTTGGCTAGCAAACATTATGAAGACCGCATTTACGAAAGTTCTCTATAATTTTCCTGAAATCTACACGTAAATCTGCATATGTGTACGAAAATGCAACATCCTAAGTCAAATAGTTTGGAAGAATAGGTGGGGGGGACATGGTTATTTTTTTCGAATTTTTTTCAAAAAAATCGTACTTTTTGGCTAGTACACACTATGAAGCCCGCATTTACGAAAGTTCTCTATAACTTTCCTGTAATCTACGACGTAAATCTGCATATGTGTACGAAATTGGAACATCCTAAGTCAAATAGTTTGGAAGAATAGGTGGGGGGGACATGGTTATTTTTTTTCGAATTTTTTCAAAAAATCGTACTTTTTGGCTAGTACACACTATGAAGACCGCATTTACAATAGTTCTCATATAATTTTCCTGTAATCTACAAGTAAATCTGCATATGTGTATGAAATTGCAACATCCTAAGTCAAATAGTTTCGAAGATTAGGGGGGAGGGGGACATGGTCATTTTTTCGAATTTTTTTCAAAAAATCGTAGTTTTTGGCTAGTACAGACTATGAAGACCGCATTACGAAAGTTCTCTATAAATTTCCTGTAATCTACACGTAAATCTGCATATGTGTACGAAATTGCAACATCCCAAGTCCAATAATTTAGAAGATTTGTGGGTGGGGCATGGTCATTTTTTCGAATTTTTTTTAAAAAATCGTACTTTTGGCTAGTACACACTATCAAGACCGCATTTACGAAATTTCTTATAATTTTCCTGTAATCTACACGTAAATCTGCATATGTGTGACGAAATTTGCAACATCCTAAGTCAAATCGTTTCGAAAATTAGGGGGGGGGGGACATGGTCATTTTTTCGAATTTTTTTCAAAAAATCGTACTTATTGGCTAGTAAACACTGTGAAGACCGCATTTACGAAAGTTCTCTACAACTTTCCTGTAATCTACAAGTAATCTGCATATGTGTACGAAATTGCAACATCCTAAGTCAAATAGTTTGGAAGATTAGGAGGGTGGGAAAATGGTCATTTTTTCGAATTTTTTTCAAAAAATCATACTTTTTGGCAAGTAAACACTATGAAGACCGCATTTACGATTTATAGTTCTCTATAATTTCCTGTAATCTACAAGTAAATCTGCTATGTGTACGAAATTGCAACATCCTAAGTCAAATAGTTTCGAAGATTAGGGGGGGGGGGGGGGACATGGTCATTTTTTCGAATTTTTTTTCATAAAAGTCGTACTTATTGGCTAGTAAACACTGTGAATACCGCATTTACGAAAGTTCTCTACAACTTTCCTGTATCTACACGTAAATCTGCATATGTGTACGAATTTGCAACATTCAAAGTCAAATAGTTTGAAGATTAGAGGGGGGGGATGACATGGTCATTTTCGAATTTTTTCAAAAAATCATTCTTATTGGCTAAAAAAACACTATGAAGACCGAATTTACGAAAGTTCTCTATAATTTTCCTGTAATCTACACGTAAATCTGCATATGTGTACGAAATTGCAACATCCTAAGTCAAATAGTTTCGAAGATTAGGGGGGGGGGGGAAACATTGGTCTTTTATCGAATTTTTTTTCAAAAATCGTACTTATTGGCTAGTAAACACTGTGAAGACCGCATTTACGAAAGTTCTCTACAACTTTCCTGTAATCTACACGTAAATCTGCATATGTGTACTAAATTTGCAACTTTCAA
>JAZKLR010000977.1:0-14017 GCA_037103525.1 Ganaspis brasiliensis
ATTTCAATATATAAAAAATCCGCAAAACCACCAAAGTACCGAGACCAAAAAGTTAATTGCATTTTTACACACCTATGGATCCCAACTAATACCAAAAAAGTTTCATCCCCATATCCGCTCCGGAACACCCCCAAATCCACCCCCAAAAAGCGAAAAAATCGACATTTCCAGATATTAAAATTCCGCAAAACCACCAAAGTACCGAGACCAAAAAGTTAATTGCATTTTTACACACCTATAAATCCCAACTAATACCAAAAAAAGTTTCATCCCCTTATCGGCTCCGGAACACCCCCAAATCCACCCCCAAATAGCGAAAAATCGACATTTCAATATATAAAAAATCCGCAAAACCACCAAAGTACCGAGACCAAAAAGTTAATTGCATTTTTACACACCTATGGATCCCAACTAATACCAAAAAAAGTTTCATCCCCATATCGGCTCCGGAACACCCCCATATCCACCCCCAAAAAGCGAAAAAATCGACATTTCCAGATATTAAAATTCCGCAAAACGACCAAAGTACCGAGACCATAAAGTTAATTGCATTTTTACACACCTATGGATCCCAACTAATACCAAAAAAAGTTTCATCCCCATATCGGCTCCGGAACACCCCCAAATCCACCCCCAAATATCGAAAAAATCGACATTTCAAGATATACAAAATCCGCAAAACCACCAAAGTCCCGAGACCAAAAAGTTAATTGCATTTTTACACACCTATGGATCCCAACTAATACCAAAAAAAGTATCATCCCCATATCCGCTCCGGAACACCCCCATATCCACCCCCAAAAAGCGAAAAAATCGACATTTCCAGATATTAAAATTCCGCAAAACGACCAAAGTACCGAGACCAAAAAGTTAATTGCATTTTTACACACCTATGAATCCCAACTAATACCAAAAAAAGTTTCATCCCCATATCGGCTCCGGAACACCCCCAAATCTACCCCCAAATAGCGAAAAAATCGACATTTCAATATATAAAAAATCCGCAAAACCACCAAAGTACCGAGACCAAAAAGTTAATTGCATTTTTACACACCTATGGATCCCAACTAATACCAAAAAAAGTTTCATCCCCATATCCGCTCCGGAACACCCCCAAATCCACCCCAAAAAACGAAAAAATCGACATTTCCAGATATTAAAATTCCGCAAAACCACCAAAGTACCGAGACCAAAAAGTTAATTGCATTTTTACACACCTATAAATCCCAACTAATACCAAAAAAAGTTTCATCCCCTTATCGGCTCCGGAACACCCCCAAATCCACCCCCAAATATCGAAAAAATCGACATTTCAAGATATAAAAAATCCGCAAAACCACCAAAGTACCGAGACCAAAAAGTTAATTGCATTTTTACACACCTATGGATCCCAACTAATACCAAAAAAAGTTTCATCCCCATATCGGCTCCGGAACACCCCCAAATCCACCCCCAAATATCGAAAAAATCGACATTTCAAGATATACAAAATCCGCAAAACCACCAAAGTCCCGAGACCAAAAAGTTAATTGCATTTTTACACACCTATGGATCCCAACTAATACCAAAAAAAGTATCATCCCCATATCCGCTCCGGAACACCCCCATATCCACCCCCAAATAGCGAAAAAATCGACATTTCCAGATATTAAAATTCCGCAAAACGACCAAAGTACCGAGACCAAAAAGTTAATTGCATTTTTACACACCTATGAATCCCAACTAATACCAAAAAAAGTTTCATCCCCATATCGGCTCCGGAACACCCCCAAATCTACCCCCAAATAGCGAAAAAATCGACATTTCAATATATAAAAAATCCGCAAAACCACCAAAGTACCGAGACCAAAAAGTTAATTGCATTTTTACACACCTATGGATCCCAACTAATACCAAAAAAAGTTTCATCCCCATATCCGCTCCGGAACACCCCCAAATCCACCCCCAAAAAGCGAAAAAATCGACATTTCCAGATATTAAAATTCCGCAAAACCACCAAAGTACCGAGACCAAAAAGTTAATTGCATTTTTACACACCTATAAATCCCAACTAATACCAAAAAAAGTTTCATCCCCTTATCGGCTCCGGAACACCCCCAAATCCACCCCCAAGTAGCGAAAAAATCGACATTTCCAGATACAAAAAATCCGCAAAACCACCAAAATACCGAGACCAAAAAGTTAATTGCATTTTTACACACCTATGGATCCCAACTAATACCAAAAAAAGTTTCATCCCCATATCGGCTCCGGAACACCCCCAATTCCACCCCCAAATATCGAAAAAATCGACATTTCCAGATATTAAAATTCCGCAAAACCACCAAAGTACCGAGACCAAAAAGTTAATTGCATTTTTACACACCTATGGATCCCAACTAATACCAAAAAAAGTTTCATCCCCATATCGGCTCCGGAACACCCCCAAATCCACCCCCAAATATCGAAAAAATCGACATTTCAAGATATACAAAATCCGCAAAACCACCAAAGTCCCGAGACCAAAAAGTTAATTGCATTTTTACACACCTATGGATCCCAAGTAAAACCAAAAAAAGTATCATCCCCATATCCGCTCCGAACACCCCCATATCCACCCCCAAAAAGCGAAAAAATCGACATTTCCAGATATTAAAATTCCGCAAAAACGACCAAAGTACCGAGACCAAAAAGTTAATTGCATTTTTACACACCTATGAATCCCAACTAATACCAAAAAAAGTTTCATCCCCATATCGGCTCCAGAACACCCCCAAATCTACCCCCAAATAGCGAAAAAATCGACATTTCAATATATAAAAAATCCGCAAAACCACCAAAGTACCGAGACCAAAAAGTTAATTGCATTTTTACACACCTATAAATCCCAACTAATACCAAAAAAAGTTTTATCCTAATATCGGCTCCGGAACTCCCCCAAATCCACCCCCAAAAAGCGAAAAAATCGACATTTCCAGATATTAAAATTCCGCAAAACGACCAAAGTACCGAGACCAAAAAGTTAATTGCATTTTTACACACCTATGAATCCCAACTAATACCAAAAAAAGTTTCATCCCCATATCGGCTCCGGAACACCCCCAAATCTACCCCCAAATAGCGAAAAAATCGACATTTCAATATATAAAAAATCCGCAAAACCACCAAAGTACCGAGACCAAAAAGTTAATTGCATTTTTACACACCTATGGATCCCAACTAATACCAAAAAAAGTTTCATCCCCATATCCGCTCCGGAACACCCCCAAATCCACCCCCAAAAAGCGAAAAAATCGACATTTCCAGATATTAAAATTCCGCAAAACCACCAAAGTACCGAGACCAAAAAGTTAATTGCATTTTTACACACCTATGGATCCCAACTAATACCAAAAAAAGTTTCATCCCCATATCGGCTCCGGAACACCCCCAAATCCACCCCCAAATATCGAAAAAATCGACATTTCAAGATATACAAAATCCGCAAAACCACCAAAGTCCCGAGACCAAAAAGTTAATTGCATTTTTACACACCTATGGATCCCAACTAATACCAAAAAAAGTATCATCCCCATATCCGCTCCGGAACACCCCCATATCCACCCCCAAAAAGCGAAAAAATCGACATTTCCAGATATTAAAATTCCGCAAAACGACCAAAGTACCGAGACCAAAAAGTTAATTGCATTTTTACACACCTATGAATCCCAACTAATACCAAAAAAAGTTTCATCCCCATATCGGCTCCGGAACACCCCCAAATCTACCCCCAAATAGCGAAAAAATCGACATTTCAATATATAAAAAATCCGCAAAACCACCAAAGTACCGAGACCAAAAAGTTAATTGCATTTTTACACACCTATGGATCCCAACTAATACCAAAAAAAGTTTCATCCCCATATCCGCTCCGGAACACCCCCAAATCCACCCCCAAAAAACGAAAAAATCGACATTTCCAGATATTAAAATTCCGCAAAACCACCAAAGTACCGAGACCAAAAAGTTAATTGCATTTTTACACACCTATAAATCCCAACTAATACCAAAAAAAAGTTTCATCCCCTTATCGGCTCCGGAACACCCCCAAATCCACCCCCAAATATCGAAAAAATCGACATTTCAAGATATAAAAAATCCGCAAAACCACCAAAGTACCGAGACCAAAAAGTTAATTGCATTTTTACACACCTATGGATCCCAACTAATACCAAAAAAAGTTTCATCCCCATATCGGCTCCGGAACACCCCCAAATCCACCCCCAAATATCGAAAAAATCGACATTTCAAGATATACAAAATCCGCAAAACCACCAAAGTCCCGAGACCAAAAAGTTAATTGCATTTTTACACACCTATGGATCCCAACTAATACCAAAAAAAGTATCATCCCCATATCCGCTCCGGAACACCCCCATATCCACCCCCAAATAGCGAAAAAATCGACATTTCCAGATATTAAAATTCCGCAAAACGACCAAAGTACCGAGACCAAAAAGTTAATTGCATTTTTACACACCTATGAATCCAAACTAATACCAAAAAAAGTTTCATCCCCATATCGGCTCCGGAACACCCCCAAATCTACCCCCAAATAGCGAAAAAATCGACATTTCAATATATAAAAAATCCGCAAAACCACCAAAGTACCGAGACCAAAAAGTTAATTGCATTTTTACACACCTATGGATCCCAACTAATACCAAAAAAAGTTTCATCCCCATATCCGCTCCGGAACACCCCCAAATCCACCCCCAAAAAGCGAAAAAATCGACATTTCCAGATATTAAAATTCCGCAAAACCACCAAAGTACCGAGACCAAAAAGTT
The DNA here is from genome assembly GCA_037103525.1 of Ganaspis brasiliensis. Lineage (NCBI taxonomy): Eukaryota > Metazoa > Arthropoda > Insecta > Hymenoptera > Figitidae > Ganaspis > Ganaspis brasiliensis. Next base: position 4,809 of record JAZKLR010000977.1, read on the forward strand.
AATTGCATTTTTACACACCTATAAATCCCAACTAATACCAAAAAAAGTTTCATCCCCTTATCGGCTCCGGAACACCCCCAAATCCACCCCCAAGTAGCGAAAAAATCGACATTTCCAGATACAAAAAATCCGCAAAACCACCAAAATACCGAGACCAAAAAGTTAATTGCATTTTTACACACCTATGGATCCCAACTAATACCAAAAAAAGTTTCATCCCCATATCGGCTCCGGAACACCCCCAATTCCACCCCCAAATATCGAAAAAATCGACATTTCCAGATATTAAAATTCCGCAAAACCACCAAAGTACCGAGACCAAAAAGTTAATTGCATTTTTACACACCTATGGATCCCAACTAATACCAAAAAAAGTTTCATCCCCATATCGGCTCCGGAACACCCCCAAATCCACCCCCAAATATCGAAAAAATCGACATTTCAAGATATACAAAATCCGCAAAACCACCAAAGTCCCGAGACCAAAAAGTTAATTGCATTTTTACACACCTATGGATCCCAAGTAAAACCAAAAAAAGTATCATCCCCATATCCGCTCCGGAACACCCCCATATCCACCCCCAAAAAGCGAAAAAATCGACATTTCCAGATATTAAAATTCCGCAAAACGACCAAAGTACCGAGACCAAAAAGTTAATTGCATTTTTACACACCTATGAATCCCAACTAATACCAAAAAAAGTTTCATCCCCATATCGGCTCCAGAACACCCCCAAATCTACCCCCAAATAGCGAAAAAATCGACATTTCAATATATAAAAAATCCGCAAAACCACCAAAGTACCGAGACCAAAAAGTTAATTGCATTTTTACACACCTATAAATCCCAACTAATACCAAAAAAAGTTTTATCCTAATATCGGCTCCGGAACTCCCCCAAATCCACCCCCAAAAAGCGAAAAAATCGACATTTCCAGATATTAAAATTCCGCAAAACGACCAAAGTACCGAGACCAAAAAGTTAATTGCATTTTTACACACCTATGAATCCCAACTAATACCAAAAAAAGTTTCATCCCCATATCGGCTCCGGAACACCCCCAAATCTACCCCCAAATAGCGAAAAAATCGACATTTCAATATATAAAAAATCCGCAAAACCACCAAAGTACCGAGACCAAAAAGTTAATTGCATTTTTACACACCTATGGATCCCAACTAATACCAAAAAAAGTTTCATCCCCATATCCGCTCCGGAACACCCCCAAATCCACCCCCAAATATCGAAAAAATCGACATTTCAAGATATACAAAATCCGCAAAACCACCAAAGTCCCGAGACCAAAAAGTTAATTGCATTTTTACACACCTATGGATCCCAAGTAAAACCAAAAAAAGTATCATCCCCATATCCGCTCCGGAACACCCCCATATCCACCCCCAAAAAGCGAAAAAATCGACATTTCCAGATATTAAAATTCCGCAAAACGACCAAAGTACCGAGACCAAAAAGTTAATTGCATTTTTACACACCTATGAATCCCAACTAATACCAAAAAAAGTTTCATCCCCATATCGGCTCCAGAACACCCCCAAATCTACCCCCAAATAGCGAAAAAATCGACATTTCAATATATAAAAAATCCGCAAAACCACCAAAGTACCGAGACCAAAAAGTTAATTGCATTTTTACACACCTATAAATCCCAACTAATACCAAAAAAAGTTTTATCCTAATATCGGCTCCGGAACTCCCCCAAATCCACCCCCAAATATCGAAAAAATCGACATTTCAAGATATACAAAATCCGCAAAACCACCAAAGTCCCGAGACCAAAAAGTTAATTGCATTTTTACACACCTATGGATCCCAACTAATACCAAAAAAAGTATCATCCCCATATCCGCTCCGGAACACCCCCAAATCCACCCCCAAAAAACGAAAAAATCGACATTTCCAGATATTAAAATTCCGCAAAACCACCAAAGTACCGAGACCAAAAAGTTAATTGCATTTTTACACACCTATAAATCCCAACTAATACCAAAAAAAGTTTCATCCCCTTATCGGCTCCGGAACACCCCCAAATCCACCCCCAAATATCGAAAAAATCGACATTTCAAGATATAAAAAATCCGCAAAACCACCAAAGTACCGAGACCAAAAAGTTAATTGCATTTTTACACACCTATGGATCCCAACTAATACCAAAAAAAGTTTCATCCCCATATCGGCTCCGGAACACCCCCAAATCCACCCCCAAATATCGAAAAAATCGACATTTCAAGATATACAAAATCCGCAAAACCACCAAAGTCCCGAGACCAAAAAGTTAATTGCATTTTTACACACCTATGGATCCCAACTAATACCAAAAAAAGTATCATCCCCATATCCGCTCCGGAACACCCCCATATCCACCCCCAAATAGCGAAAAAATCGACATTTCCAGATATTAAAATTCCGCAAAACGACCAAAGTACCGAGACCAAAAAGTTAATTGCATTTTTACACACCTATGAATCCCAACTAATACCAAAAAAAGTTTCATGCCCATATCGGCTCCGGAACACCCCCAAATCTACCCCCAAATAGCGAAAAAATCGACATTTCAATATATAAAAAATCCGCAAAACCACCAAAGTACCGAGACCAAAAAGTTAATTGCATTTTTACACACCTATGGATCCCAACTAATACCAAAAAAAGTTTCATCCCCATATCCGCTCCGGAACACCCCCAAATCCACCCCCAAAAAGCGAAAAAATCGACATTTCCAGATATTAAAATTCCGCAAAACCACCAAAGTACCGAGACCAAAAAGTTAATTGCATTTTTACACACCTATAAATCCCAACTAATACCAAAAAAAGTTTCATCCCCTTATCGGCTCCGGAACACCCCCAAATCCACCCCCAAGTAGCGAAAAAATCGACATTTCCAGATACAAAAAATCCGCAAAACCACCAAAATACCGAGACCAAAAAGTTAATTGCATTTTTACACACCTATGGATCCCAACTAATACCAAAAAAAGTTTCATCCCCATATCGGCTCCGGAACACCCCCAATTCCACCCCCAAATATCGAAAAAATCGACATTTCCAGATATTAAAATTCCGCAAAACCACCAAAGTACCGAGACCAAAAAGTTAATTGCATTTTTACACACCTATGGATCCCAACTAATACCAAAAAAAGTTTCATCCCCATATCGGCTCCGGAACACCCCCAAATCCACCCCCAAATATCGAAAAAATCGACATTTCAAGATATACAAAATCCGCAAAACCACCAAAGTCCCGAGACCAAAAAGTTAATTGCATTTTTACACACCTATGGATCCCAAGTAAAACCAAAAAAAGTATCATCCCCATATCCGCTCCGGAACACCCCCATATCCACCCCCAAAAAGCGAAAAAATCGACATTTCCAGATATTAAAATTCCGCAAAACGACCAAAGTACCGAGACCAAAAAGTTAATTGCATTTTTACACACCTATGAATCCCAACTAATACCAAAAAAAGTTTCATCCCCATATCGGCTCCAGAACACCCCCAAATCTACCCCCAAATAGCGAAAAAATCGACATTTCAATATATAAAAAATCCGCAAAACCACCAAAGTACCGAGACCAAAAAGTTAATTGCATTTTTACACACCTATAAATCCCAACTAATACCAAAAAAAGTTTTATCCTAATATCGGCTCCGGAACTCCCCCAAATCCACCCCCAAAAAGCGAAAAAATCGACATTTCCAGATATTAAAATTCCGCAAAACGACCAAAGTACCGAGACCAAAAAGTTAATTGCATTTTTACACACCTATGAATCCCAACTAATACCAAAAAAAGTTTCATCCCCATATCGGCTCCGGAACACCCCCAAATCTACCCCCAAATAGCGAAAAAATCGACATTTCAATATATAAAAAATCCGCAAAACCACCAAAGTACCGAGACCAAAAAGTTAATTGCATTTTTACACACCTATGGATCCCAACTAATACCAAAAAAAGTTTCATCCCCATATCCGCTCCGGAACACCCCCAAATCCACCCCCAAATATCGAAAAAATCGACATTTCAAGATATACAAAATCCGCAAAACCACCAAAGTCCCGAGACCAAAAAGTTAATTGCATTTTTACACACCTATGGATCCCAAGTAAAACCAAAAAAAGTATCATCCCCATATCCGCTCCGGAACACCCCCATATCCACCCCCAAAAAGCGAAAAAATCGACATTTCCAGATATTAAAATTCCGCAAAACGACCAAAGTACCGAGACCAAAAAGTTAATTGCATTTTTACACACCTATGAATCCCAACTAATACCAAAAAAAGTTTCATCCCCATATCGGCTCCAGAACACCCCCAAATCTACCCCCAAATAGCGAAAAAATCGACATTTCAATATATAAAAAATCCGCAAAACCACCAAAGTACCGAGACCAAAAAGTTAATTGCATTTTTACACACCTATAAATCCCAACTAATACCAAAAAAAGTTTTATCCTAATATCGGCTCCGGAACTCCCCCAAATCCACCCCCAAATATCGAAAAAATCGACATTTCAAGATATACAAAATCCGCAAAACCACCAAAGTCCCGAGACCAAAAAGTTAATTGCATTTTTACACACCTATGGATCCCAACTAATACCAAAAAAAGTATCATCCCCATATCCGCTCCGGAACACCCCCAAATCCACCCCCAAAAAACGAAAAAATCGACATTTCCAGATATTAAAATTCCGCAAAACCACCAAAGTACCGAGACCAAAAAGTTAATTGCATTTTTACACACCTATAAATCCCAACTAATACCAAAAAAAGTTTCATCCCCTTATCGGCTCCGGAACACCCCCAAATCCACCCCCAAATATCGAAAAAATCGACATTTCAAGATATAAAAAATCCGCAAAACCACCAAAGTACCGAGACCAAAAAGTTAATTGCATTTTTACACACCTATGGATCCCAACTAATACCAAAAAAAGTTTCATCCCCATATCGGCTCCGGAACACCCCCAAATCCACCCCCAAATATCGAAAAAATCGACATTTCAAGATATACAAAATCCGCAAAACCACCAAAGTCCCGAGACCAAAAAGTTAATTGCATTTTTACACACCTATGGATCCCAACTAATACCAAAAAAAGTATCATCCCCATATCCGCTCCGGAACACCCCCATATCCACCCCCAAATAGCGAAAAAATCGACATTTCCAGATATTAAAATTCCGCAAAACGACCAAAGTACCGAGACCAAAAAGTTAATTGCATTTTTACACACCTATGAATCCCAACTAATACCAAAAAAAGTTTCATGCCCATATCGGCTCCGGAACACCCCCAAATCTACCCCCAAATAGCGAAAAAATCGACATTTCAATATATAAAAAATCCGCAAAACCACCAAAGTACCGAGACCAAAAAGTTAATTGCATTTTTACACACCTATGGATCCCAACTAATACCAAAAAAAGTTTCATCCCCATATCCGCTCCGGAACACCCCCAAATCCACCCCCAAAAAGCGAAAAAATCGACATTTCCAGATATTAAAATTCCGCAAAACCACCAAAGTACCAAGACCAAAAAGTTAATTGCATTTTTACACACCTATGAATCCCAACTAATACCAAAAAAAGTTTCATCCCTATATCCGCTCCGGAACACCCCCAAATCCACCCCCAAAAAACGAAAAAATCGACATTTCCAGATATTAAAATTCCGCAAAACCACCAAAGTACCGAGACCAAAAAGTTAATTGCATTTTTACACACCTATAAATCCCAACTAATACCAAAAAAAGTTTCATCCCCTTATCGGCTCCGGAACACCCCCAAATCCACCCCCAAATATCGAAAAAATCGACATTTCAAGATATAAAAAATCCGCAAAACCACCAAAGTCCCGAGACCAAAAAGTTAATTGCATTTTTACACACCTATGGATCCCAACTAATACCAAAAAAAGTATCATCCCCATATCCGCTCCGGAACACCCCCATATCCACCCCCAAAAAGCGAAAAAATCGACATTTCCAGATATTAAAATTCCGCAAAACGACCAAAGTACCGAGACCAAAAAGTTAATTGCATTTTTACACACCTATGAATCCCAACTAATACCAAAAAAAGTTTCATCCCCATATCGGCTCCGGAACACCCCCAAATCTACCCCCAAATAGCGAAAAAATCGACATTTCAATATATAAAAAATCCGCAAAACCACCAAAGTACCGAGACCAAAAAGTTAATTGCATTTTTACACACCTATGGATCCCAACTAATACCAAAAAAAGTTTCATCCCCATATCCGCTCCGGAACACCCCCAAATCCACCCCCAAAAAACGAAAAAATCGACATTTCCAGATATTAAAATTCCGCAAAACCACCAAAGTACCGAGACCAAAAAGTTAATTGCATTTTTACACACCTATAAATCCCAACTAATACCAAAAAAAGTTTCATCCCCTTATCGGCTCCGGAACACCCCCAAATCCACCCCCAAATAGCGAAAAAATCGACATTTCAATATATAAAAAATCCGCAAAACCACCAAAGTACCGAGACCAAAAAGTTAATTGCATTTTTACACACCTATGGATCCCAACTAATACCAAAAAAAGTTTCATCCCCATATCGGCTCCGGAACACCCCCATATCCACCCCCAAAAAGCGAAAAAATCGACATTTCCAGATATTAAAATTCCGCAAAACGACCAAAGTACCGAGACCATAAAGTTAATTGCATTTTTACACACCTATGGATCCCAACTAATACCAAAAAAAGTTTCATCCCCATATCGGCTCCGGAACACCCCCAAATCCACCCCCAAATATCGAAAAAATCGACATTTCAAGATATACAAAATCCGCAAAACCACCAAAGTCCCGAGACCAAAAAGTTAATTGCATTTTTACACACCTATGGATCCCAACTAATACCAAAAAAAGTATCATCCCCATATCCGCTCCGGAACACCCCCATATCCACCCCCAAAAAGCGAAAAAATCGACATTTCCAGATATTAAAATTCCGCAAAACGACCAAAGTACCGAGACCAAAAAGTTAATTGCATTTTTACACACCTATGAATCCCAACTAATACCAAAAAAAGTTTCATCCCCATATCGGCTCCGGAACACCCCCAAATCTACCCCCAAATAGCGAAAAAATCGACATTTCAATATATAAAAAATCCGCAAAACCACCAAAGTACCGAGACCAAAAAGTTAATTGCATTTTTACACACCTATGGATCCCAACTAATACCAAAAAAAGTTTCATCCCCATATCCGCTCCGGAACACCCCCAAATCCACCCCCAAAAAACGAAAAAATCGACATTTCCAGATATTAAAATTCCGCAAAACCACCAAAGTACCGAGACCAAAAAGTTAATTGCATTTTTACACACCTATAAATCCCAACTAATACCAAAAAAAGTTTCATCCCCTTATCGGCTCCGGAACACCCCCAAATCCACCCCCAAATATCGAAAAAATCGACATTTCAAGATATAAAAAATCCGCAAAACCACCAAAGTACCGAGACCAAAAAGTTAATTGCATTTTTACACACCTATGGATCCCAACTAATACCAAAAAAAGTTTCATCCCCATATCGGCTCCGGAACACCCCCAAATCCACCCCCAAATATCGAAAAAATCGACATTTCAAGATATACAAAATCCGCAAAACCACCAAAGTCCCGAGACCAAAAAGTTAATTGCATTTTTACACACCTATGGATCCCAACTAATACCAAAAAAAGTATCATCCCCATATCCGCTCCGGAACACCCCCATATCCACCCCCAAATAGCGAAAAAATCGACATTTCCAGATATTAAAATTCCGCAAAACGACCAAAGTACCGAGACCAAAAAGTTAATTGCATTTTTACACACCTATGAATCCCAACTAATACCAAAAAAAGTTTCATCCCCATATCGGCTCCGGAACACCCCCAAATCTACCCCCAAATAGCGAAAAAATCGACATTTCAATATATAAAAAATCCGCAAAACCACCAAAGTACCGAGACCAAAAAGTTAATTGCATTTTTACACACCTATGGATCCCAACTAATACCAAAAAAAGTTTCATCCCCATATCCGCTCCGGAACACCCCCAAATCCACCCCCAAAAAGCGAAAAAATCGACATTTCCAGATATTAAAATTCCGCAAAACCACCAAAGTACCGAGACCAAAAAGTTAATTGCATTTTTACACACCTATAAATCCCAACTAATACCAAAAAAAGTTTCATCCCCTTATCGGCTCCGGAACACCCCCAAATCCACCCCCAAGTAGCGAAAAAATCGACATTTCCAGATACAAAAAATCCGCAAAACCACCAAAATACCGAGACCAAAAAGTTAATTGCATTTTTACACACCTATAAATCCCAACTAATACCAAAAAAAGTTTCATCCCCTTATCGGCTCCGGAACACCCCCAAATCCACCCCCAAATATCGAAAAAATCGACATTTCAAGATATAAAAAATCCGCAAAACCACCAAAGTACCGAGACCAAAAAGTTAATTGCATTTTTACACACCTATGGATCCCAACTAATACCAAAAAAAGTTTCATCCCCATATCGGCTCCGGAACACCCCCAAATCCACCCCCAAATATCGAAAAAATCGACATTTCAAGATATACAAAATCCGCAAAACCACCAAAGTCCCGAGACCAAAAAGTTAATTGCATTTTTACACACCTATGGATCCCAACTAATACCAAAAAAAGTATCATCCCCATATCCGCTCCGGAACACCCCCATATCCACCCCCAAATAGCGAAAAATCGACATTTCCAGATATTAAAATTCCGCAAAACGACCAAAGTACCGAGACCAAAAAGTTAATTGCATTTTTACACACCTATGAATCCCAACTAATACCAAAAAAAGTTTCATCCCCATATCGGCTCCGGAACACCCCCAAATCTACCCCCAAATAGCGAAAAAATCGACATTTCAATATATAAAAAATCCGCAAAACCACCAAAGTACCGAGACCAAAAAGTTAATTGCATTTTTACACACCTATGGATCCCAACTAATACCAAAAAAAGTTTCATCCCCATATCCGCTCCGGAACACCCCCAAATCCACCCCCAAAAAGCGAAAAAATCGACATTTCCAGATATTAAAATTCCGCAAAACCACCAAAGTACCGAGACCAAAAAGTTAATTGCATTTTTACACACCTATAAAT